>JASDQU010013607.1:72801-133530 GCA_032191745.1 Picea mariana | reverse complement strand
CCTATTTATACTAAAAAGAAGCATCTAGAGGAAGATCCTTCTAGAAGCGGAAGCTTCTATTAGGTCTTCTTACATCCGCCTTATTCTATTTTATTGAAAGGTCTTATTAATATTGACCTTTATTACATCTGAATACATTGATCTACCTATGTGCGGGTTAGGACCTTAACAGAAACCCCCACGGAGTCCATAGTTAAGCTCTTTTCATACTCCCTAAAATTGAAAAGATCATCGAGTGACCTTATTCTTTCACACTCGTTAAATTGGTCTAGAAGAATATTCTTGACGGAGTCCATAGTTAAGATTTTTTCAGACTCCTTAAAAGTGAAAAAATGGCCGAGTGATCTTGTCCTTGTCACACTCGTTAAAATGGTTTTCAATCGACGTCTAATCGGTGCTAGTTTACCCATTTTTCAAACCAACTAGACTATCTTTGAAAAAGGTACCCCAGTGGAGTCTCCTTTTACATTTTTTCAGACTCTCTAAATATGAAAAACCACCGATCTTACCTTCTTTGGGCTCGTTAAAATTACATCAAAGGATGCTACCATTGTGTGTTTTATCAACCGCATTTGCATACCTTATCCACCAGCCTTGTGATAGTTTGCTTCTGCATCTTAACACCTTTGGCCGCCGGAGGATTTTTCCCGAGTATCATTTTATTAGAACATCAGTCTTGTCCTTGTGCCTTGAGTTTGTATGTTTGCAATACTCATTCCTCCATTGTAACGTAATATTCCTATATTATTTTTCCAAAATTATCAAAAAGAACAAAAAAATCAAATATACCCCAAAAAGAGGAAGGGAAAAGTATTTTCTTTATTGGCAGCATAATGAGTCACCCTTGGATAAAGCACATCTGTCCCTTTGTTCATCAGACTATGGGATGTATTACAACCTTAGGAAGCTTTTCTCGTTATATAGAGTTGTGTCCTCTACCATTTGGTTATTCTTCCAAACATATGGAGAGTTTGCATTGCCTCCTACTTCGTAGACTTATGATTAACATATATGCTGCCTGAGTCTCATCACTTGTCATGCTATTGTCCAAGGGAAGTTTGTCACTAAGCCTAAGTTGGCCCCTCTGCAATATGTCTCTTGTCTGCATACCCGACCATCCTGAACGTCCAATCAAGTCCTTGTTCGAAATCACTGAAGCCTTCAGCCCGATCATCAAAATTATCAAGTCCATGACCGACGAGCCGTCGAAGACCTCTGGGTAGGGTATTCGTACAGCCATATTACACTCCTACCTGAGTTTTGAAGATTTTGAAGTTGTTGCTTGAGCTCTGAAGATCTCATCTCCAGCCATCAGGCCGAATCAGCTTCTGGAAGATGGATACTCTATATGTATATCTTTCTGATTTTGAGATGTACCTCCGTTGTGTATTGTTCACAGCTACTCTTTATAGTTATTTGACATGGATCTACAGTGTATTTGATTGGTAGCCATGGTTCTATTTTTATCCCAAGCATGGGTATGCCCGCCTTGATGAGACATTTGTTATTTTGCAGACGCACCTCCCAATTCCTGATCCTTGGGCTCAATCGTTCGGCACATCAGTAAAGATTGGTAATGTATTTCAGCCATCAGATGCTCTTCTAACCTCACACATTAGGGGGCATTTGTTATAACCCTAAATTGCACCACACATGCTTACCTGGAATCAGGCCAATTCATATCCCTTCTTTGCCAAAACTCTGTTGAACAACTCTTTGAAAATCCTCTTGAATAAAGGCCCACGCGCCCTAACTCATTACTGCATGCGTGTACATGCTAGCTGACCCAAAACAACCCACGTGGACAGACAAAAGCATGAAAAAGGGAAATTTTCTGATGGAACAAAAAGCTATGGGTAAGTTAACTAAAACTCCCGGCCATTCATGACCGAGGGTTCATCCAAATACCTAGCTCCTTCTAGCCTATAAAAGAAGGGGTAGGGGTACCATTTGGAGGAGGAAGAATATAACAAAGAAACTCTCCCCATTTACATATTCCGTTGTCCCAACCCTTTAGCCTTTCCTAATGCCCAAGGAGATTTAAAGAAAAGCAGTTGAAGGATAGAAGAAGAGGAGCCCAGGATCAGGTTCAAGGAGTGGTGGCCAGCCTCAGCTTTTGTAAAGTTGATTCATTTTAAGTAATAAAGAGAATGCTTTTCCCGTCCCAATTCATGAACTTTTTATGGTTTGATTAGTTTATGTTTGATTTCTAACCCTTGAGTATATAAGTAGTATGCATGCATAGTTTTTGCTCATCTTGAATGCAGGTCATGTTTGGAAGGAGTATTGCGAACAAGTAATCAAGCACAACAGAGGATCGACATCAAACGTCGGTAACAAGGTAGGTGGATCTTTCCATGCATTTACTAAGAAAAGGGGATTTAAATCTAGGGATGTATGTAGAAAGTAATTTCTATTCGGTCATATCTACATGCAAAGTATGAACTCTATTTGCTAGTTCGTAGGGTGTTTTTCCCCAACAACAACAACCTCACCGCTCGATCCAAGAAACACACTCAACATCTTGCTGACTTATGCACTGTCTTTCATAGGTGTCATCAATACAATATCCTCTTAAACCCTCTCAAGTGCATATTCTATCTCACCATTACACGCCTCCTTGGGTTCATCATTTTCCATCACAGTATCATAGTAGACCCCCTCAAGGTCCAGGCCATCACGAAAATTCCCCCTCCTCAGAATTTACGCCAGTTGCAAAACTTACAAGGCAAAGCTAATTTTTTATGCCACTTTGTCCCCAATTACACTATTCAGGCACATGGCTTCCTTCACTTACTATGCCATGAAATCCCATTCCAATGGGATGAACATGCTCAAAACGCTTTTGATGATCTCAAAGAAGCCCTCTCCAATGCCCCATTTATTAGTCCACCTAACTATAACCATGACTATATCCTCTACTTATCGACCTCAGTTGTCTCTGTAGCAAGAGTTCTCATCCAATTAGGGGATGAAGATCAGGAACATGTCATTTATTACGTTAGTAAAAAAATTTGGGCCACCCTTGAAATAGAGTCATGAAAAAAAAATCGCCCTTGCAGTTGTCCTCGCAGTCCATAAATTGCGCCATTACATCCTGCTTCAAACTACCAAAGTCGTCGCAGATTCCAACCCATTGCACTACTTGCTCAGTCATCAGCAAATCAATGGAAAATTTGCCCGATGGATTGTCATCCTTTAGGAGTACAACCTCTAATTTTCCACACCCAAGAGAAATAAAGCCCTCATCCTTGCCGAACTCATTACAACATTTCCTTTTGATACTACCAACTCTCTCTCATCAATACCGACTTCCCCAACGAACATCTCTTTTTCATCCCTTCAGATGACCCTTGGTATGATGATCTCCTCGTCTACCTCCGAACACAAAATTTTGGAAACCACCTCTCCAGGGATGATCGTCGACGTATTTGGCACAAAGCCCCCCGATACCTCCTTATCGGTGATATATTATATCGACAAGGGGTCGACACCATACTTTGTCGATGTTTGACCATTGACAAAGCTGATATAGTCTTGAATGACTGCCACATCGGTGCATGCGGTGGCCACCTCTTAGGGATGTCTACTGCCTAGAAAATCATTCAAGCAGGCTATTTTTGGCCCAGATTGTTTCACGACTACATCCATGCCATGAAAAGATGTGACAAATGTAAGCTATATGACAATAAAGCAAGAGCACCACCTGCTCTTCTCCACCCATTCATTAGTGTAGGCCCCTTTTGCAAACAGGGCATAGACTTCATGACTTGCAACCCTACATCTAGCAATGGAAACAAATACATCGTTGTCATAGTTGATTATTTTACCAAATGGGCTAAAGCCATGGGCACCTTTAACAACACTGCTGACACTCCAACACGTTTTTTCTTTAACCATGTCATCTCCCGCTTTGGAGTCCCCCTACAGTTTGTCTCTGATCACGGGAAACACTTCGAGAATGATATTTTCTTCGAACTCTCCTCCAGGTTAGGCTTCTCCCATGAGTTCGCCTCCCCATACTACCCTCAGTCCAACAGACAGGTAGAGGTAGTCAACAAGGTCCTCAATACTATGTTGCAGTGCACGGTAAAAACACATAAGACCAATTGGCACCTTATGTTGTTTTCCTCACTGTGGTCTTATCGCACGATAGTTAAAACTGCCACTGGTTTCACACCATTTCATCTAGTCCACGGGGTCGAGGCCACTCTCCCCATCGAATGCGAAATCCCCACATTACGCACCGCTATTGAGATATTACCTGACACTGCTTCGATGGAGTAGCATTTGTTGAACTTAGAGTCGCTGGATGAAGACTGTTGGTCTTCATTACAGAATAATGAGGCAGCCAAAAAATGATCAAAGGCCACCTTTGATCACCATGTCAACCTTCGATCATTCAACGAAGGCAACCTCGTCCTTGCTTACAATATTTCCCACGATACCTTCAGCCATGGCAAGTTCAAGCCATTATGGCATGGACCTTACATCATCCACCATTGCCTCACTAAAGGCACATACATCCTATCCTCCCCTGAATGCCACCCCTTCAAGGAACCCGTCAACAGGTTTCACTTAAAGAAATTTTATGCTTGAGCATAGCCATGCTACACTAGGTTTTTTCTTTTTGTAGATTTTTTTTGTATCATGCATCTAATCCATCATTGGTGTTTTTGAAAAATGCCTCCTCCATCGACCTTCCACATCGGTTACGCCGACGGAGCTAGCTGTTGGACACAGAATCTCGCTTCGGCTTCTTGCGACCTCTATACCCCCTCGCATGAATTGCTCCACTCCAGCGGAATATGCCTAGGATTAGCTACCAACAACCAAGTTGAATACACAACCATCATTGGCCTCCTCGCCAAGGCCAGTAGTCGCCATATTCATCACCTTAACATCTTACTAGATTCCCAACTTGTCATCCTCCAGCTCAATAATGTGTACCGTGTACATGATCCATGCATTTTCTGCAAATACCTACAAGTTAGACTTTTATCTTGACATTTTGATTCAATCACATTCACACATATTCCACGAAAATACAATCATATCGCAGATAATATGTCTAACCTAGTGTTAGATTGGAATTTATCCCATCAAGTTACCATTACACATACATAACTCATCAAAAGTCTCTCATAGCGTATAGATTAGACATCATCCAAAGCAATAAAAAACATCAACACATGTGAACATCACATAGATCCAAAAATGTATATCCATATATATATATATATATATATATATCAGTCAAATGTGCCATCAACGTTTACAAAAAATAGTACATCAAGTACCAACATCCGTAGGTAAGGGACCATCTCACTCCTATAGATACAAAACCAATGTCAAAACATGATATACAAAATAGGCTTGCAAGCCTCTATAAATACCAAAATCCATCACTCGAGGCACTCAAGGTGCCTCTAGAGCACCACCACCTATTCCTCCCTCTGAAGGAGGTACCCCACCAGCTATCGGCCCCTCAGGCCCTTGGGGAAATCGCCCAGTCATCGCTGCTCCCACTACAACTTCTCTGCGGATCAACATCCGTGACTCCGCCAGAAGACCAATACACTACTCCATGATCCCCTCATCCTGGATGTGCACCCACATACCGTCGAGAACCCCTTGAAGCATAGCCTCTAATCAGCAGAGAAAATCATCAAACTATCCCTCGACCCCGGCAGAAAGAACATGTGACGGACCTGCACCAGGGTCATTGTAGCGATGTCTCCAGGCCTCTCTCTCATCATCAACAGGCCTTGCCCAAACATCCTCCCGTCGTCGTCTCTCCCCTGCCCGTAGCTCTCCTCACGGTGGTCTCACTGACCCCTGATGAGTCGATGCTCTGATCAACTCCACCTCGCGCCCATGAGGCCCCACATATACACACATAAAAAACAGATGATAGCATCAACATACATCCATACATAAAATATATGCTATACTATCTCAATCTCAAACCATCAAAACAAATAAATCAACATACCTCTATGGTCGAATGCCTCTCCAACAGGTAGCACCATGTCTGGGTCCCCTCGAAAGTCCACCCCACTATACAGAAACTGGAGAATAATCTGTGGCATCTGACACCACACCTGTGTAGCCTCGGTTGTAAAGTAATGGCCCCCCTCCCCACCACCATGGCGAACCAAAATCATCACCCACCACCTCAGTCGCGACTCTTGCACACCTGGTTCGTCCAAAAGCACTCTAGGGCACAACATAGGCACCCTCTCCAAGAACCACACTACCAAGATGGACCCAAAGGTAAACTCCCTTGAGTCCACAGCTCGACACCTGTTGAGCTGCCCCACCATCGTGGCATGCAGCATCAAGCCCCAGGCGAAATTCTCACCCCCTAGCACCCTCTCCATAATCCTCAGCCGACCCCCACTGATCCCTTGAGTCATAAGAGACCCATAGACTCTCACAACCATCGCTACCACACAACAATGCATAAGGGAATCCATCGCCCCAATACTCACCACGGAGCCCGACATATAGTTCTCCCCCATACCAAACCTCTAGGCTAAGACATCCAACTGTCCATCCCTGGGTAGAATGGGCTCCGCTAGTAACGGGGTTCCCCGAAAAGGGAGCCCAGTCAAAAAATAAACATCCTCCATCGCAGTGAAGGCCAGCTGCTCACCACGCACAATGAAGCACTGTTGGTCCAGACTCCACATGGAAATCAAGAACTGCTACAGGTACTCTTGTGCCTGCATGATTTGAACACTCAAAAAACTTCAACAACCCACAAGCTGCCAAAGTGTCTCGTACCACAGGCTCCTCATCCCTCACTGCCTCCCTTAGCCGTGCCCAATCCCTCTCTCTCCAATGTATCAGCATTGCCAACTGGTCACCTGCATCCACATAAACAGTATTTGATCAGCCATCACAACCCATAAAAATATCAAAATCTCCAAAAAAGATAATTTTTTACACCCATCTCCTTTGCCTCAAAGGCGTGACATTTTTTCCCACAGGCGCACACCTATGCATGCCTGTTCATCCCACAGTCGTGCACTCATGCATGACTATTGGCCATGCAGGGGCACACCCATGTGCCCCTGCACACATACATATGCGCATCATAGCACACTTGTTCACTACACAGTTGCGCACACATGCGCAACTATCAGGAACACAATCGTGCATGCATGCACTATTGTGCTTTGAATAGCTGTGCATTATATGTGCGCCTATTTTTCCCCTTCGAGCACCCCTGTGCATGGCTCTCCCAATTAGAGCCGCGCACTCTTGCATGTGAATCTTTCACTCACCCGTGCATTGGGGGGCCCACACACGCAAAATCCCCTGTATGGTCATCCGTACAGCCCTTGCTTAAAAAAGAAATCCTAACTACTATGCAGGAGGATCCGACCACTAACCTAACACTCGTGGATCTTGAATCAGCTAGCTCGATCTCCCATAATTTACAAATCTCTTCTCAAAATTCTCGTCCACTCACTCTAGCCATAGGTACAAATGAGGTGGCGGTGTGGGCCCTACAACTATATATAGTCCCTTTGCCAAAACTTCCAGGATCATTTTCGAGAGCTCCGTGCATCTGTTTTTCGATCCATCTTCAGTCATGGGACCAGAATCCCACCACCTACACAATCACACTCCTCGGGCCACCATCTTTCCTCATCCCCCAGGGAACATTTTTCTCATATCATGCCTAGGTACGCATGATCATGTTCAAAATTATCAAATAACCATTATATGTTCCTTATCTTCAGATATTGTTTACGTTGGGTATTTGGTTTTCATGTGTGTAGGTACTTGGTCACCACAAATCAACATGACCCTTTCAGGTATAAGATCGCTACCAGAATATAATCATTCCCTCTGGATATCAATTGCATCTCCCAATTACACCCTTTGATATTTACCTCTAAGGTCCCCTCATCCGGTTCTACAGTACTCACACCTCCACTGCATTTCAGTACTGTCACCTGGTCACACTCTTCCCCACATGATTTGTCCCATTTATAGCTCCCTTTGACATTTTGACACTCATGCTTCTTTCACCCCTTAGGGTTGCGAGTCCTCATAGTCTTTTCATTCCTGAGAATTATCCGCATGCTCCTTCTCCTCATTTTGCTAACTTCCCGATAATGGACTCCCATGTAAACTCGTCTCGATTCGCCTTTTTTATTGCACCTCCGCAGTGTCATTAGCCCTCCAACTCATCCACCATCAGTTTTCCCATCTGCAGATTGTCCTCCATTCATTTCACCTAATACAAAAACCCACCTATGGGGCCCCCACGCTCCACCTTTTTTACACACAACTTTCTCCCTCACAGGCCAACCCATATTTCATTGGGGCACCTGTTTCTATATTTGTACACTTCTCCCAACTGATTCTTTATTTATTTTGGTAACTGTACAAAGCCTTTGTTTTCAACCATTACGTAGTTTTTTGTTGTCACCTTTGGCGGCATTCCTTTTTCCAGAAAAAGCAACCCCTATTGCCCTTGGTTTGGGCATACATTATCTTCTACTCCCGTTGACATTGTCCATAAACCCCGAGCATCCCAGAGTCCATGTACCCCTGATCTATGAGCTTGTCTAATTTGTCATGCCTCTGGCACAATTTAACCCCAATCTAGTCATCCCCCTGATACTAGATTCAATTTCATGGTTGCTGCCACTTCTCCTTCACAAATACCCCAACCAAGGGTAGTCTTGAGTCTCCCCATCTCTCGAATCTGTCCATATTCCTCCTTAGTTCCTGATTTTAACCGGTGGATTTAATAAAGCCCTTTGCTTCTTGGAGTCACATTTCCCTTTCTGTCGACATCAACATAGTTCCCAGAAGGGAGACAATATCTTGGCTCTCATTACCTTTATAATGCAGAGTCTTGGATGACACGGAGAGAACCATCATTACTCTTTGTTGTTGTTGCCCCCCACGACATTCGACTTCAACACTTTATCATGTGGCGGTGGGTCTTACTTTGCAACTATTGCAGTTGTTTTTATATATGCCAAAGACCTATGAAATTTGATAGACTATCAATGTCTGCATATCATCGACACTTCTCACATGTGTCCTTACCTTTTTCAGAGTTTGTTCACCATCAGAATTGTCCTCTATCATTATCAAACCACCCCGGAGGGCAGTGTAGTGATCTACGTCAACACATAGTTTCAGTTACTGTATTACACATTTTTGAGTTACATGACATGAGCATGGGGCATGCCCGCCTCATTTGTACACAATTTTATTTTTTTCACCTCTCACGAAAGGTTTGGGTCTTACAGGTTCCCCTCTCCCTACAATGGGTCGCTCTTGATACTCCCCTCAACACTCTTTCTTACAAAGGTACTCTCAGTAGAAGAAACATTGATGTATTTCAGCTAAATGTATGCTCCTAACCTCACACATCAGGGGGCATCTGTTATCACCGAATTTCATCCACAAATGGTTACAAGAATCCAGCATCTTCAAAACACCTATTTGTTCACTCATGGACCAAAAATGTATTTCCAAAAGGTCCAAAACTATACAACCAGTTATAAAATCAGCATGTGCTAAGACTACACAAGGAGCGTGCACACATGCGCCATCCAGAAATGCAAGAAAATCACACATGCGCACGATGTGTGACTATGGACGCAAAAAACCACGCACCCCTCAGAATGACGCATTTATGATATTGGTCGGCCTTCCACCCACTTCTGGTTCATCTTCCAAGTCAATTTGACACCCAAATCTCAACTAAATCTGACTAGGGGGCTGGTCAAAGACCTAAGGGTGCCCTAAAGGGCCCTTTGTTCACACTAAGAACTGGTTGCATAATGCTTCAAAGCTATGCTATAAAAGGAGGCCATGGGTGCACTATATTTCTAAGGAATTCATTTGTATTGTTATGTTGCTTCTATTCTCTTGGAGAATCATCTTTTTTCATCAAGAGTATGCAAGCACCATTTCATTTAGCCATTCATATCACCTCTTGAGTGAATGTGCTTTGGATTCTCTTCACCATTTCATTCTAGTTTGTTACTTGTAAGAAGAGATCAATATTTTTGGGTCCAAGAGCCCTCCCTTGGAGGAAGAGGGGACCCATATGTCTCCCTTTCTCTTTGGTGTTTTCCCACTAATACAATCCTATCCATTGGTGGCATGAGTGTTGTTTATTATCGATTTTAATGTTCTTATACACTCTAGTTTAGTTTCATTTATTGTTCTTAGCTTAGTTCTTTGTTTATTCCTTATGCTTGATGTTTCTAACTCCTTCATTCACTACTATATTGCCTAGCTAACCCTACTGGGCTTGTAAGAATCCCTATTTTTCTCATTTAGGTGACAAAAGGGGTTCAACAACTCCCCTAGCAACAAGTTGATGAAATGATACACCCAAGCTATTTGGGCACTTATATCGAACCTATTATCTTTCAACATCATGCATGTTAAGAGAGAATTGAACTCAATGGCTGATCGGTTAGTTGTTTTTGAAGCCTCTCCTACTCGGCAACTTCATCCACATAGACCTGATTGTACTTTTAAATCTCTATATCGTCCACATATCCCTGACAATATAGAATCTTGGCAGGTCTTCCCTAATGATGAGATCATTTGTTCTTTCATTCAAAATGAACCTTTTAAGCCCAAGGAAATTATATCCATAGAAGATAACAAGATTCCTAAAGGCTTGTCTCCTCTAGAGAGTCCATTTTCATCGAGTGATGTAGGCAATAAAGAGAAATAAAAAGAAGAGGAATCGAAAAGGAAGGTGGGTGAAACCATCTCCTTGAACATTGAGACACCAGAGTCTCCAAAGGATGTTAAAATAGGTGCCCAATGTTTTGATGAAGAGAAAATGAAGTTTGCCAATCCATTTGGTGAATTTCAAGATGTTTTTTCTTGGTCTTACGAGGAACTTCATGGTTTTGATCCTAGTCTTATACCGCATGCTATCCCCATTAAGGAAGACATGAAACTAATTAAGAAAAAACAAAGACCTATTAACCCTGCATTGAAAGAAACTATTCAGAGGGAGTTGGAAAATTTCTTGAAGGCTGGAATCACCTTTCCAGTCAAATACCCTGAATGGGTTTCTAAATTGGTACATGATCCGAAGGTCACTGATCATATCATCTTATGCATTAATTTTCACACATTCAATCAGGCTATTATGAAAAATCCCTCCCCCCCGTTAATATGGAAATGATTCTATAGCAAGTTGTAAGTTCACAGATGAGGCCCTTACTTGACAGTTTTTTTGGTTACAATCAAATCAAGGTAAAAAGGGCAGATGCTTACAAAACCACTTTTATCACGAATTGGGGTACCGTGACTTATGAACGTGTGCTTTCTAGCTTACCTGATGCAAGTACCACTTTTAAAAGACCTATACAAATAACTCATGACGAATTGATCCACATTCATATTTATCTTGATGATCTAATTGTATATGTTAAAGGGTTGTTAATTACTTCAAAATTTCAAAAATTATGGTTGGGTCCTTTCAAAATTTCTTTTGTCTTGGGTACTAACTCTTACATACTAAAATATTTACAAGAACGATTATTCTCCTACAACACTAACAGTTCCCACTTGAAACATTATGTGGAACCAACTTGAAAGGTTTTAATGTTGTTCAGACTTTATGTATATTAGTAGTCTAGATCTTCTATCATTTTTTTTCACTACTTTTCATTTCTGCTTTACAATAGTTTGATTTCCGCTTTCTATTTTTAGCAATTTCTTACTACTTTTACATTTCTGTCATTTTATTTCTGCTATTTTAAATTTTGCAATTTTAATTCTATCTTGATTTTATTGTTTTTTCGTCTTTTAGTTGATTTTGGTCAAGAATAAGATGTTGGATCAATTCTACCACAGTGATACTCCTGCAAGATATTGTTAGTCAATAACAATCAATCTTACACAACTGTTACGATGTTTCCCCTGAAATCACTTGAATTTGTTATCTGCTCTCACTGTCGTCTTTTAAAGAATTTGGTTATCTCTCGTCTTTTCTTTCCATTTCTTCATCCATTGAGAATTTAAAAGAGCAAGTCCATAATTTTTCTCCTTGAAGTAAATATCATATTCCGGTTGAATGATTATGCACACAGTGGTAAACCCCCTCATACTTAACATTTTTCATGAGTTATTCCCAAATTCTCGATCATTTTTCCATTAAATCCGCTCACTTCCCCCTGTTGCATAATCTTCCTAGTTATATATTTTGATCTGTTGTTCTTGGTTTGCGAAACCATGTGTTATGAGTTCTAAATCTGTTGGAAACAAATTTTCCTGTGGAGTCTCCAGTTTGTTGATGATAAAAATCACAACGAGGATTTCGCCGCAAAGTATTGCTAAGAGCCTATTATTTCTAAGATAATAATATATATAATACTAGTAGGTGGGACCCCCTTGTAGATTGGAATATCAAATGGGGTTCTATTTTATGCTATGTTGTTGTTCGACACTTCTTACAGGTTTGAGCATGATTGATGATCAAATGTTGGTTCTATTCTCTACAAATGGATGATGGATAATGCATGCTATGTGTCAGTTCTGTTGCTCTAGGCTCTAATTTCATGTCATGATGGCTTATGTTATCCATTGTTACCTTTTCTATTTCCTCCTTGACTCATTACTTGTGACACCTACACAGATACATGTTAGTAACAACAAATAAGAGAAATTGAAAAAAGATAAAAGCAATATGAACAAAATCCAAAAGAAAGAAACTAAATTATGCTACACTATATGCATTGAAATTAAAGAAATGGTGTTAGTCCTAACTAACCGTTATAGGGGATATACGATGTATTGAGTTACATGAAGGCACATTTGATATGCGTTATGGTATGTTTGGCAATGGTAAATGGGATATGGGGTGGTGCACTTGGCAAGTAATGGATGTTAGTTTCGATGCAATGGATTAATTGAATGGATTAATTGATGGTTGGTTGGCGTGTACTAAGTAATTGAATAAGTAAAGGATGGAAGTGAGGTGCATTTACTGTACGTCACTCCATACTTCTCCCACTGGCTGTCACCCTAGCTTGACTATTGTTCAATTGTTGTTCACTGTGGTTAAGCTTCGATTTTCAGGCAAGAGAAAAACTGCTTGGCCAAGCTCGCATTTTTAAGACTATTTGGTTACATGTATGTTTTTTTCGCCATCCATGAACTCGCTCTATTTATAAAATAGATGTTGGTTGAATGATGTATTGGTCTGTGTTTTTCTTAAGGTTGGAAACTGTGTGAACGTTGGTGTTTCTCTGAAATGGTTGTTTGTGTGGTTTTCACTGCAAATGGAAAAATTGGATGGATGAAGTCACAATTTCATTGATTATTCTGAGTGGTAGAAGCCATAAAGGCTCTCTGTTGTCTTATGGGTTTTGGTTAGAGGGTTTCATTCAGTCTAGACTTGTTGGCCATCTCCACATAGTTCTTGTACACATAACCAGTTGTTTTTGTTTTTATGGGGTTGTTGGGTTTGATTTCGAACCACCTTGTGTCACTGCATATTGTTTCGCGTGGTTGTGGGCTCGTTCATGTTATTGGTGTCTGGGCAATTGGTTATGATGGCTATGATGCCAAGGGTCTTGATTTAGGGTTGGTTACTATTTCATGGCTCTTTTTTTATATCACCATTATTCAGGTTGATTGGAGAAAACCACAAGGGTTATGCCCTACGTGTTCCTGGTGTTATTACAGGCCAGTAAGAAGCCTCTGCTCCTCTTATCGTAATCTCTCCTACCTGGTAAGCTGTCACTCTGTCTTGCAAGCTATTGGTTATGTGGCCTATGTGTCCACCATGTTGTCTCAAAGGGTTCTCACCTATTGTTGGTGGTTGATTCCAGTCTCCCTGTGTTGGTTCGATAGAGCGAACCCTTGATTTCTTAGAGCCCACCCTTGATTATTCAAAGCCCATTTTTTATAATGAACCAGTCAGGTATATTTTCGACTATTATGAGTTGGTGGAATAGCATCGATAGTGATGATTATTGGGTCATCTCTGTTAATAACATTGATAATGGTTTTTACTATTGGTAGATAGTCGCTGCATTATTTATGATGACAATTGAATTGATAGCTCGACATGTTTAATTGGTTGGTTTGAGAAACGAAATTGGATACACAGTCGCTATCTCTTATGTTGTAACAATTGTATTGTTAACCTGACATTATTTTATGGTTGATTAAGTCACAGCGATGCTTCTTGTGTTATGCATTGGTCTGTGTGGGTTTCCTACATCATGCTTAAGTTGAGATGATGGTTGTTGTTACTAGGTGTTTCAATTGCCAATTGAGATTATTGAAATTTAAAATCGGGATAGTTGTGACTCGACTGTCTGCTGTGTATGTTTATGGATATTGTGCATCGTATCAGAGATGGGCACGAGTTTTATAACATTATGGTTTCATTACAATTTAATCATTAAATTGATTAGAGGAATGAAATCGGGCATGATTTTAAAAGAACTTGTGTCTGTGTTTGATTTGAGGAGATAATTCATGGACAAGTGATTGATGTTTTGATGTTGAACATAGTGGAAACAAATGACTTTGTGTTCATTTGAAATTTGTTTTAAATATAATGGGACAAATGAGAGGAAACAAAATTCTAATACAAGTTGTTTTGGAAGGCATATTGTTTTGAGTATGATGACACTGTGTTAAAAATTCAAATGTAAACAACGAGCAAGTTAACACACAATAATGGTTAAATTACACACAGTGATTTTTTAATTGGTCACAACAATTACTTGGTTAGTGTTGAAACGGTTGCATTAAATAAAAAATTATTTTATCGATTACTTAATTGGTTTTATGAACAATATCTGCTCTTTCCCCCTACCATTTTTTCACTTTCCGCTAATTACAATCCCCTCGACTTTCAATATTCATTACTCACTCCCTATTCCTAAAATTTAATTATAGTGAAGAGGAACTATGTATTATGACAGTTTAAAGATCACGGGGATGGAGTTCAGTGGTATATTGGTTTACATTACAGTTGATTGTTTGTTGTTTGTGAGCAGTAAACATGATATTTTCCCCCCTCATTTTAACATTTTTCACTCAATACAAACCCCTTGCATATCCCAAAACCTTTGTTCACCCCCTGCTCATGGACAATGATTAAACAATTTGTATGGATTGGATTGCATGAGTCTGATATGTTGTTGAGCCAAAATTTATTTCATATTTTTAAAAGAATTGTCATGTATGGTTGTCAAAGAAACTATTTGCTAATCAATCATGCATACATGAATGATATTTTTCAGTCGTGGTAGCCATGTTAGAGGTAACTGAGGAAGAGGTAATTGGAACAGGGGCCCTAAAAGGCCAAGATTCTCCATTCACTTTGATGATGGCTTGCGAGAGATAGGCCAACTATTTCAAGATGGGTTTTTTAATTGGATTGGGCAAGGAGTGGTCCAACCTAGGCCTGAAAGGCCTCCCTTCCAAGCCCAATAGGTCACCGGTATCTCCGTGCCCCCTCATGTCTCATTGCAGCCCGAAGTTCTTGAAAATGACGAATGGAAAGAGATTGTCCACCCGACAGTCTCCCAACATCGTGGCTGGCCCAATTTGTATTTACCTTCTCCCCCACCTATTAATCAAATTGTCTGAGCTGCCCCTGTCCACTCACCAGTATAGTCTTCCCATGAGATTAAAAGGTTGATAACTGAGGCCCACCATGCCCCTGACAAAGGAAAATCCATTGCTGCCCCTTCCTCACCCTCCAATGGCTCTAATAAATCTGTGTCCTCCCGCATGCATTTGAGGGATGATTGCTCTCATATGATCAACGAGATTAGGCCTAAAGGCTCAACATAGCCTAAGGAAAATTCAGAGAGATCAAAAGGTGACAACAACAAGAAAGCAAGGATTACCTCTCAGAGTGGGAAATATGGATTTTGAGTTTTATTTTATTTATTGTTGATGACAGTTGACTTCAGAAATTTTGGACAACATGTTATTTTTGGATATATTTTGGAAATAATTTTGAATATCATTGAGATAAATTGTCAAATATGAATGTGATGATGGGAGTCACAAGGATGGGTTTTTTGTGTAATTAACTAGATGTGTTATGATTGTTAAAATCTAAAGGGAGTCACAAGGGGTCCCACCTACTAGTTATTATTTATTTAAAACCCCTTATTATGATTTATTACTTTTCCCCCTAACTAAAAAGTTGGTTGAGTTTTTAGTTAACTTAACTAATGAAGTAGTTCAACCACTTCAACCAATTCTAATTTGCTTAAAGGCAAAAGAAAAGGGAGGAACAAGAGGAGAATAGAAGGAGAAGCATACCAAGGTTTTCTCTTGAGTTTTTGTTGAGATAATTCAATTTTCATTCATTCCTTAATTCATTAGAAGCCTAATTATTTTTTATGATAGCAGGGTCTTATTGTAGACAACAAGATTCAGGGATAAATTACATCATTCAAACACTTGTTTTTCAGAGGTGTTGATCTATCTTTGATAGTCTATGTAGACTTCTCTGTTTGTGAATTAGTTTTCATGACTGACAAAGGCTATTGTGTAGAGTCTAGTGGGAAACAATCTGTTGCAAACTGATCCATATTTTCAAGTTCAGTTTTTGATTTTCTGTCAGAAAACCTTTTGTATGTTTCATCGGGGACGTCTAAGTTTGAATTTGGTCCAAAACTTTATTAGGAAAATTTTGTAAAGAGAACGATTATTTGATGAATTGGAATGAAATAGAGGATTGCTTTATGTCTCACATGTGTTGATTATTGAATTGGAGTTTTTACTTCTGTCTCTATATTTATTTCAGCATCTGATATATTCAGAAAATTACATAAAAATGAGTTTTTTAGCAAGCTTTTAATTATAAAAAAACAACCTAAGCACTTGTAAACAATACTTGTGAATTAGGATATTAGTTTTGATGGCTATAAACATAGGGTGATATTCCTGTCTATCTTTCTTTAGCCAAACATGATCTAAAAATGTTTGAGTAAGATCATTTCATATCTTTTCCTCAACACGTCATATTCAACAGGTTTTGAGCACTCTGCGACATCACAAGATATATTCCAACTTGGAAAAATGCTCTTTTGGCATGAACAGTGTCCAATACTTGGGACACATTATTGATGAGAATGGGGTACATGTTGATCCAGATAAGATCCAAGTCATCTGTGACTAGCCAGGCCCGACCACACTGACTGAGTTTCGAAGCTTCTTGGGACTAGCCAACTTCCACTGACAGTTCGTGTTGGGATTCTCCCATATTGCATGGGATTTCAACCAAGTGACCAAGGGAGGTGGCAGGGACAAGTTCATGTGGGGTAAGGAACAATAATAGGAATTTGAGGATTTGAAACATCACTTGTGCTCAGCTCCAGTACTCTCCTTTCCCAATCTGCAACAACCATTAATGATTGATACTGCTGCATCTGATTATGCTGTGGGCGCAGTTCTCACTCAACATGGTCATCCGATGGCATACGATAGTGAGACACTCTTAGATACTGTCCTGAAATACCCCAACTATGACAAGGAATTGTATTCCATTGTACAAGCTTGTCATCAATGGAAACATTACATTCTGGGGAAGGAGATGATCATACACACTGATAACAAGCCTCTATAGTTCATACAGGCACAGGGGAAATTGCAGAATGACCACCATAAGAAGTGGTCCACCTACCTACAACAGTTTCATATCAAAATCAAGTATAAGACATGTATCTAAAATTATGTCACTAACTGCCTTAGTCGACCTCCTGTGGCTTCACTCACCACTGTGTTCCATTCCTGTGGACATGAAGCATCTGAGTGGCCCCAACTTTATCAGCAAGATTTGGACTTTGCCACCAACTATTAGCTCTTGGGTACATGCGCAACGGTCACCGATTTTCACATTCAAGAAGGGATATTATACCACCTGGGCCATCTTTGTGTTCCTACAAGCGAGTGTGCAAAGATGATTTGGGAAGCCCACTATAGTCGGATGGCAGCACATTTTGGCATGGAGAAAAATGTGGCATTTCTTCAGAAACATTTTTATTGGCCGAAACTTTGACAGGACATCAAAAAGTATATCAGATCTTGCACTACCTATTCCATTGCCAAGACAACCATCAAGAAGAAAGGATTATACACCCCTCTTCCTACTTTCAAGAATCCTTGGGAATCCATATCAATGGATTACATGTATGGCCTTTCGTTCACCAAGAAAGGAAATGACTGCATATTTGTGGCCATTGATCAATTTTCGAAGATGGCCATCCTCACAGCCTGTAAGAAGAATGTAACAATGACATATACTTCCATATACGAGTGTGGGTCCACTTTGGGATACCACATGCCATCATCTCTGACCGGGACAGTAGGTTCCTCAACACATTTTAGTCGAGTCTCTAGTCATTGTTGGACACCAAGATCACAAAATCCACTGCTTTCACCCCCAAAAAGATGGCCAAACAGAGGTTGTCAATCAGATGATTGTGCACATATTGCACATGTACAACTCTAAGCATCCACGTACATGGGATGAGAGTCTCCCCTATGTTCAACATAGTTACAACATGGCTCTCCATAGCTCCACCGACCATAGGCCATTTCAGGTGGGGCTGGGATTCCAACCCTTGGGACCCATTGATGTTGCACTTATGCTTGCCACCACACAGACAAAATCTTCCAATGATCAGTCTTCGATCGACAAAGCCACCAGATTCATTGAGAAGATTTAGCACATCCGCCAACAAGTCCAGAAGATTTTACAGAAATCCAATGCTAAGTACAAGCAATGCCATGATGAACACATGGTACCACACCAATTTCAGGTTGGCAACAAATTCTGGTTACATTTACAGAAGGAGCGTCTCACGGGGCTCCATCGGAAGCTCAAGCCACTTTGCTACGTGCCTTAAAATATCATCAAGTCCATGGGTAGCAATGCTTTTAAGCTCAACACTCCACCCTTCCTTGTCTTGCACATGGTGTTCAACGTGGACCCCCTTTGACCATATTTTCCACCATTATTTGAAACCTCAGAGATTGCAGAAAAACTGACATCCACATAGCTCAACCCTGACTGCATGGAACAAACATCCACTGATCAAATAGTGGACACACAGGTCAAGGAATCTCTCTAGCAGAGGATCCAACTTTATCAAGTTGTCAACGTAGGGAAACTCCTACACCAAGGAAAGTGTCTCACCCGAGGCCAAATCCAGCAGAAGTTTCCTCACCTGATGGGGGAAATCAAGACAATGGAGACCATTGCTTTCTAAGGGGGAAGGATTAATCCAATTGGCTATTGGTGGCCACCCACCTATTCCAATTGGCTCCTCTTGTCCATTTTTAGTTCAACACGTTCTTTTGTACTTCTTTGTAATTGTGGGTTCTACACTTTTGGGGATGTCTGAAGCCCTACACACATTTTAGGTGGATATTGGTGGCCTCTCACCTAATCCAACTGGATTATTTTGTATGTTTTCATGTCAGCACATCTTGATGTACTTCCAGGGCCGTTTTGGAGGCCTAAACAATGTTTTTTTGGCTCACCACAGTCAAACTGTAGATAAAGTTTGAGTTTGATGGAAAAATGTGTATTTATTTGAAATACCTTTCCAACGGGCTATCACGAGCCTAAAACAAAGGTCGTATGCAAAAGTTACGACCCCAGAAAGTTGAGGTACCAACTTATCCATAGGGGCTCACATGGCTTTTGACGTTTCACCGCCTAGGGTTAGGTTTTTGGATGTCTAGGGTTTTGGAATTCATGAGTAATATCGAAAATGCCTCTAGAGCCTCATTGTAATTCATTCTACGCAGACAGATGCACGTAGCAGCCACATCTCTTCTTAGACATAACTACCACCATTCAAGAAAGTATTTCAGTTCTGCAGTTTTACAGTTTTAGCCTATTTCATTATCCAATAAAAGATATTGTTGACTGGATATCTATGTTATTCTTCATATCTCTGTGTTTATTGTATTCAGTCTGTTAATCAGTTCTTCCAACTCCTAAATCTGGATCAGTAGTATCAGATTGGTCTTCTATTCATTTATTTTTCTTCATGCATATCCCCAACACGATTTGGGTACAAGAAGTTGGGACTTGAACCAATCGAGCCATTGCAATATCGTCCTTGTCGAGCCCGAAAACAACCCATGGGGAATGAAAAGAAAGATGATGGAGAAGGAGATCCTATTAAAATGTTTCTTGAGGAAGCCCTTGCATGACAAAGGAATGAAATCATGGACAACTTCGGGAAGATTCTTCGACGACTACCCACATGAGGAGCATCTTCATCAAGCAACTGTAACACCCCTGTTTCCCCCAATTTGTAAATATAACTATATTGGCCAAGAGACCATGGAAAACTCGATATGTGTGAATGTTTTATTTGAGGAACCTTTGTATAAAAGGTCAATGAATGTAATTTATGTTATTAATAGAAAATGGATAAGTGTTGCATAACTGCGGAAAGGGGGGTTTGCTAAGAGAGACCACAGATGTTATGGCAGATATGGTGAGGGGAACCATGAATGGTTGAGATAGCCCCCACCAGACCAATACCTTACTGGATTTAATTTCTTAGGACCACAATAGTCCTCTGACCTAGGAATGAATTACAGTTAGGTTGGTAGGTGGGAATACCTCCTCAAGAGTTAATGAGGTGATGGGACAGAGAACCCATCTGTAAGTCTTTCAAACCTGACCACAGACTAGGAATTCAATCCACACACAATATTGTTGAGGAAGGAAAGAAAGGAAGGTGTGGTGGGCAGAGGAAGACCTGCAAAGAGTGCAAAGACGAGAGACTAAGCTCTCGAGTTCAAGGAAGAAATAAGAAATGAGCGTGTTCTGGTCACAGGAAATGACTAGTAGGGTTATGATACAAGATGATAAACGAGGCTGTTGAGTGACTGAGGAAGTAATCAGGTGGTCCTCTTTGCTTGGTATAGTGAAAC
Source organism: Picea mariana (assembly GCA_032191745.1). Classification (NCBI taxonomy): domain Eukaryota; kingdom Viridiplantae; phylum Streptophyta; class Pinopsida; order Pinales; family Pinaceae; genus Picea; species Picea mariana. The sequence goes on along the minus strand of JASDQU010013607.1, from coordinate 112,578 downwards.
CCATTTCCAAGATCTTGTGAGAAGAGGATAGTAACCTCCATCCTTACTATTGTTGAGCCAAAAGAAAGGGTTCTATCTTAGAGCATCACAGTCTAGCTTGGGGGTGGTTAGTGGTAAATCCGTTAGGAGTGACTGAGCCTATGGTTGGGTGGAAACAAGCACCCCTTTCAATAGTCACTTCATGTTATCTGGTTCTGATAAGATTTTTCATACTCCATGCATTGAATTGGAATAATGGATGCATGCATGTATTTATATATCTATAAATGGTTTTTGTATTGAAATGGTTGAGTTATGTGTATGCATTTGTCTTCTTGTGAATTTATGCTTCTGATTGATTGTCTACATGCCCCAACCTAGCCTTCAAGGTGCCCTGGGGACATAAACCTGTAGGATGGTTGAGATAGAAAGTATTGCGTCAATCCAACCCTGTCCATCTAAAGATACTATCCCCTTCAGACTCCTTGCTATGCGAATGACATATCATACCCAAGTCCTTAACAGTTTCATGATGAAGCTCATAAAGGATAGTGAGATTTAAGCCTCGAAAGGGAAGATCCTTTCATCTGGAAGATGAACAGATGAGATCTATTCCATAGAACCCATATGACCAACACCTAGGAACCTTAGGCTAAGCCTAAGGGAGCTAAGTCCTTCTAGCTTCGGAGCTCTGGAAGTCTGGGACTTCAGAGTATTTTAGGCCCTCATAGTCATAAACCGGTCGAAGGTGACCAAGAGTTATGGTTACCTGTAAGGTTGACCGATGTTGGGTGGTTTCCCTAGTGGTTAGGTGAACCTACCCTACCGACTAAACCGAGATCCAACTACCCGAACATCGAAGTTACGAAGTAAAGGAGAATCATAGATCGAGGGATCCTTCAGGTTCTTACCTAGCCATCAATATACCAGTGACGCATGGTGCTAGACCCTTTAGTTCAAAGATTGGGCACTTTAGGAGAAAAGAGGAGTTTGCATTGCAAAACTCCCAAATTCTGAATCCCCAAAGTAACAAGAACCGTAGATCTATGAATCTAAGTATCTAGATATTGACCATGAGATCTGAGGGATGTTATAAGGTTGTTAGTTCGGGGTGGCGTGGTGTAGTGACATCACCCAAGGTAACGTGGACCACATTTTGACATGCCATGTGTCACCCATATTCATGTGTGTCGCATACCCTATAGACCCATTGGAACATAACATGTGCCACCTTGACCCCTCCTATGTGTCAGTTCTTAGTACGTGCCCACATAGCCAATGTGGTTGGTGAAGTGACCGGAACTTCAGGAGTCTGGGACTTTGGGACTCTGGAGGATTTGGGATGTAGCATTGTAGAGAGACAAAAAAGGTATGAAGGCCAAAACCATGTGGCAAGCCTATGAGACTTTGAAATTTCGGGACTTCGGGAGGTCTCGTGCGTAGATAGAAAGGAGATGCTCAACTTCTAAGCACCGAACTATGAATTCCTCGCTAGCCTATGTGTAAGACGAGGGTTAATCTAGTCATCAGATTGGTTGATGGATGGACCTTCCCTATGGAAGGTAGGAACCAAGAGATGATACTAACTAGATGAAGCCACGGGGGTGTCACGTGACCCTCAACCAATGAACGACCGAAGAACTTTGGGAAACTATAAGATATAAACCAAGGGTCATTTTAGAACCCAGTAGCATTCATTAGGAAGATAGAAGAAAGTAGAAGAGAATGAATAATCTTAGAGAGATGATTCAAGATGAGTTAGTTAAGGAAAAACAAAATTATGATGCCCCACCCCTAAAAAGATTATTAAGGAGTCAGGTGTGTTACAACGGCCATGCATCCCCCTTCAAGGTATAGGTAAATTTTGATATTCCATTATTTGAAGGACCAATAGATGCATATGTTGTAGATAAATGGTGTAATCTACTCGAAGGGTATTTTTTGGTATATAATTTTTCCAATAGGGAAAAGATCACTTTTGCACTCCTCAAGGTCATTCCCCATGTTAAATACTATTGGGATACTTACTCTGAGCAAAGGGACATAGAGGAATATGTAATGTTTGCAGTGGCCCCTACATTGGATTCCTTCCGGGATGTCATTAAACAACAATACTACCCTGTTGGAAGTTATGAGGACTAGTACACCAAATGGACCACCCTAAGTCAAGAAAGGGACTAGAAAATACTAGATTTCACCAATATTTTCCATACCCTGCACACCAAATTGGGTATCAAAGACTTTGAGTTTCATCTGGTGCACAAATACCATAGTTTTTTTCATAGATACATTCAAACATAAATGAAATTTTTGGACATCGCCTCATTGGGCATGACTTATAGATATGCTATCAAAATCGAGCAAAAGTTTAAGTAGAAAAGGTGAGAGTTTGGATCTGCAAACCCCTCACAACTGAAGTAGAGCAAAGGCCTCCCCAACCCACATAGCAAGGGACCAAGTCAAGATGGCTTCCCTCTGGACAACTAGTCCAAGCCACAACATAAGAAGGGCAATGAGAAGACAAAGAAGGACACATGAAAATGGTGTGAGTACCATAAAAGCCCTTTGTTATCACATATTTCCGTAGGGGGGTGTTTTTCCCTTGGTTTTGGCCTCTAGGTGACAAATGATGAAGAAAGGGGCTAAAAACCCACTAAATGGTGCTTATACTAAGTTCACCTGGGTCGATGTGACCGTTGAGCACTCCAAATCAATGGTCATTGATCATATCAGGGCCTCAATATATGTGGATGATAAAAATTGTGAGGCGGGTCAGGATTGGAACCATGGTTTTATGTAGGCACTACATGTTAGCCAGAGACACACATTGGGCCCAAAATCAGTGAAGAATCAAACCACTTTTCACAACCCCGATATGCGCATGTGCTGATAAGGCCCTATCCTAGGTCGACAAGTGGCCGCTCTATCCTACCTATAGCTGTCCCCCACTCCATCTCTCTCCTCTGTCCATCGCATCCCCCCGCTCCCCTATAAATTTTTCTCCTTCACACCTGTCCTCCACTCACCGTCCCACCTATCACATCTCCCCTTCTCATCTCCCGCCACTTATGCCACCTCACTCCACATCACCTCCATCCCATTAAACCTTAGCTCCCGCTTGTGTGGTCCCCATGCTATCCTCAGTATCATCTTCTCATTCATGGTTGTCCACCTATCCCTCTCCCATTTTCTATTCTATGTTGAGTGTGTGCGAATCACATCGTCAACAACCATGTCTATTGTCAGGCCTCCCCACAAGCATCCGGCTTAGATCCAGATGGCAGAATGCAAGGGCCACCAAGTTCCACAAGTGTAGTGCTGACTCAAGATTTCTTGATCCTGATGAAGCATTTATTGAAGTTAAGTGGTGGTGGTTGAATATCATTTCCACCATAAATGGAAAGACCGATAAAGGGCTATCAGCAAGTCGGCTCATCTGCAGAATCCTCCTAAAGCACGATTGCGTCTGACAGAGCTCACTTGTGACAGGAGACTGCATTGCACAGTCTGCCAGGAAGCATGCAGATGTAATTCCTTTAATGCATTGACCAGAGCGTGATTCTGAAGGGAGCAAGTAGATTTGAGTATAAATACTCATTTTTGATATTTTTTTAGGGTGGATGGTAGAGCAAAGCTCCCATATTGTAAAGTTTTAGTAAAGCCTCTAGTTTTCTAGTTTTATATCTGTATCTGAGACTTCTTGTTTAATGTAAGTCAGTTTCCTTTCATATATCTATAAAAATTGTGTTAGAACACTCAGGCATGGATGATCCAGTTGAGGGTAGTTATGTTTTTGTGATGTAGGTTTTATCACAGTGACATTACGACTAGTTTTAAGTCAGTTTCCTGTTTATCTTTTCCTTCTCACACTGAAGAGCTCGGGCATGGATGATCCAGTTGAGTTGTTGTAGCTGCATTGTGGTGTATGTTTGATCATTGTGTTGTTATGACTGTGTTGCTTAAATATATTTTAGTGTCTGAAACTATGAACCAAGAGGATCTTGTCTTCTGAGTTTTTCCTCTCTAGGCTACTGGAAGACCAGATGTCCATAGTAGACCTTTTCACTCTCCTTGAGTTCTTCCCCCTACTCACCCTTATTACAACTTACTAACTGAAGTTGGATCAAGACCTCATTTACCTATGCACACTAGCCCTAGTTTTCTGAGTTAAAGCGATATAATCCTGAGTTTGTGTCCATTAAACCACCCCTTAATTTATTCATTGTGACGTACAAACTGATGGGTACTGGGCTTACCTCTGTTGCAATCCAGAGGTGTCTTCTGGTGCTAACATTTTTGGCATCGTTGCTGGGAACAAATTGAAGATTTTCCCTGGGATTGAACAACAAAGCTTACTGGTTCTGAAGGTGCATCAGAACTTAGTACATTGAGAGATTGCAACTGTGCACCTGGAGACTCCACTGTCTCAGCTTCACGGTTTCAGTGTGGCTATTTCTGGCTACACCTGGTAGCCCCCGGGAGAACACAATGATCAGATATGGTCTTTGATAGTGAACAAAGACTAGACACACTTATGATGTCTATCATTTACCTGGCGAATCCATGGTTGAAGAATTAATTGGGAAATCCACTGGTTCGATATGGACAAAATCTTGGCTCGAAGGTTTGCTCCCTTCGATTTCTCTGTTGTTCCTGGTTTTCCCCATGTTGTTCCTGTCCCAAATGAATGGAATGATTATTTGTCTATATTTAGAGAGATTAAAGAGGACAACCCTGCTCAACATCTCAGTGAGTTTCATGAACTCATGCACCAGTGGGAGATACATCATGAGTACATATTAATGAAGATGTTCATGTTATCGTTAGCAGGGGATGCTCGTGAGTGGTATCATTCTTTACCCCTTGCTATCATTTCTTCATTTGGAGAATTTCATGCAGCTTTCAATTCTCATTGTCAGAAGTTTTATCCCTCTGAGTTAATTTGTCATAGCTATTGTGAGGGATATAATGACTGTATTCAAGATATAGTTGCTTCTTATGCAGGCTGTGAGGACGAGCTTGATGACTTGGATCAAAAATCAGTCCTTTCTTTTCCCTGTTCATCTGCATTGGAGGAAAGTTGTAAGGATGAGGACCGGGAGGAAGAACATGCTCTAAGTAAGTTGGTGGAGCTGGTAAAATATCTTTCTGTAGAGATAGAGGAATTGAAAGCAGATTGTGACTGCTGCCTTTTTTAGGAGGATGCAGAGGGATTTCCAGTCAAAGGAGAAATTTTTCTTGGTATCCCTACTCATTACGGTGAGGTTAAGGATTTCTTAGTCATAGAGGAAACATGTTCTTCCCCTGATGCAATTGCTGTCTCATTATTAAATGAAGAAATAGTTGTGAATTCAAAGGAAGAGCAGCATATCCCTGCATCATATTTTGATGACTCAGGAAGCAACCAGCATATGTATGACAACTATGAATTAGATTTTGAGCTGGGTATGCATGTTTTCCATGAGAAAAAATAAGAGCCTTATCCTCTATTCATTAATTATGATAATCATGAGGAAATCAACCAAGAGAAGAACTTTCCCATGGGTCCTATTTATGATGATTATGACTCTGACCCTTGGGAGAGCCAAGAAGAAAAGGATCAACAAGAGGACCAACAGGAGGAGCAGTTTATCTTTTCTCCAGAGCCTGTTAGAGAGCAACCATTATCTGAGGATAGTTAGCCTACATCATCTTCTCATCCACCTATGCTTTCCATATATATCCAGTGATGTGTGAGTAGCTGTGTAGCAGAGGAGGTTGCCTGTTACAAATTTTTCAGAATCTGCCACTCGTTCTATGAGCCTGTTAACGAGTACATGAAATGGCATTTCCTTCATATCTTGGAGTTGCCCTATTTTATCTCAACTTCAGCCCTTGAAGAAAATATGAAGGGTGTAACCATTCTGCTATCACATTTGCATCATCTGCTACTGATCACCGACAGAGTAAAGGAGATTCTATTCAGGAAGTTACTTGATTGGCTATGGAGGAAATTTGCTTTCACCTAGCACTGTGTAAAAATTAAACTAGTTTAGGACTGTACATAAATAAGCTCCTTGGAGCATGTGTGTTTATTTTCATTTTTACTTATTGTCCTGTATTCCTCAGTAGGGTGTTTTGAGCTTGACTCCATAGGCCAATGCAGAAGGTGACTGGAACTGCAAAAGGAGTTCTTATAGCCTCACAGGGAGGACTCTATCCCCCATGGAGCCTAATGTTCTCATATATTTCTGTAGGGGGATGTTTTTCCCTTGGTTTTTTCCTCTAGGTGACAAAAGATGAAGAAAGGGGCTAAAAACCCACTAAACGGAGATTATCATAAGTTCACCTGGGTCGATGTGATCATTTGGTGCGTTGTGTTAAGAGGCACGTAGATCTGTGCGGCTGAGATATGAGTGCTCCAAAACAACGGTCATTGATCATATCAGGGCTTCAAAATGTGCGAACGATAAAAATTGTGAGGCAGGCCGGGATTGGAACCATGGTTTTGTGGAGGCGCTATGTGTCAGCTAGACACACATCGGGCCCAAAAGTCGTGAAGAATCAAACCAATTTTTGCTGAAACGATATGCGCATGTGCTTATAAGGCCCTATCCCAAGTCGACAAGTGGCCTCCTTATCCCACCTGCAGTTGTCCCCTACTCCATCTCTCTCCTCTATCCATCGCATCTACCCGCTCCCCTACAACTTTCACTCCACATCTGTCCTCCACTCACCGTCCCACCTATCGCATCTCCCCTTCTCATCTCCCCTCACCTGTGCCACATTGCTCCACATAACCTCTATCCCATTACACCTTATCTCTCACTTGTGTGGTCCCCACGTTATCCTCAGTCTCCTCTTCTCATTCACACTTGTCCACCTGACCCTCTCCCATCCGCTATTCTATGTTGAGCACATGCCAATCACATCATCAGCAACCACGTCTGTTGTCAGGCCTCCCCACAAGCATTTGACTTAGATCCAGATAGCAGAATGCAGGGGCCTCCAAGTTCCACAAGTGAAGTGCTGACTCGGTCTTTATCGATCCTGATGGAGAAGTTATTGAAGTTAGTTGGTGGTGGTTGAACATCGTTTCCACCATAAATGGAAATCCTGAGAAAGGACTATCAGCAAGTTGCCTCATCTGCAAAATCCTTCTGAAGCATGATTGCGTTTGATAAAGCTCACTTCTAACAGGAGACTGCATTGCATAGTCTTCCAAGAAGCATGCAAACATAATGCATTTAATGCATTGACCAGAGTGTGCTTCTGAAGGGAACAAGTAGATTTGAGTATAACTACTTAGTTTTGATATTTTGTTAGGGTGGATGGTAGAGCAAAGCTCCCGTATTGTAAAGTTTTATTAAAGCCTTTGGTTTTTTGGTTTTATATCTGTATCTGATACTTCTTGTTTAATGTAAGTCGGTTTCCTTTCATATCTCTATAACAACTGTGTTAGAACACTCGGGCATGGATGATCCAGTCGAGGGTAGTTATGTTTTTGTGATGTAGGTTTGATCACAGTGACATTATGACTAGTTTTAAGTCAGTTTCCTGTTTATATTTTCCTTCTCACACTGAAGATCTCAAGCATGGATGATCCAGTCGAGTTGTTGTAGCTACATTGTGGTGTATGTTTGATCATTGTGCTATTATGACTATGTTTCTTAAATATATTTCAGTTTCTGAAACTCTGAACCAAGAGGATCTTGTCTTCTGAGTTTTTCCTCTCTAGGTTGTTGGAAGACCAGATGTCCATAGTAGACCTCTTCACTCTCCTTGAGTTCTTCCCCCTACTCACCCTTATAACAACTTACTAACTGAAGTTGGATCAATACCTCATTTATCTGTGCACACCAACCCCAGTTTTATGATTTAAAGTGATATAATCCTGATTTTGGGTCCATTAGACCACCCACTAATTTATTCATTATGACATACAAACTAATGGGTACTGGGCTTACCTCCACTGCAATCTAGAGGTGACTTCTGGTGTTAACACCCTTGGCACAACACCAAAGAATGCTACTCCAAGTAGTCACTCATGGATGAAATGAAGGTGTTAGCGACATTTCTTGTAAAGGGAGGGTAAAATGCAAAGGAATGGGTTAAAAACCCACTTACCCTAAGTTTGGGATGCAAAATGCGCCTGTGGTTAAGCGGAAAGAAAATATGGACAGTAGGGATCCGCGCACCCAGATCAACGGTGCATATCGGATTCTGGACCCCCCCCCCCGCCTTTCTACCTTTAAGCGGAGGGGGGGGTCCAGAATCGAGGGCGCACCTCTTCAACGACTACGATCAGAGCACCCGTATCAATGGCACACAAGGCCATTCTAGACGCCCCCCCCGCCACCTTTCTACCTTTAAGCAGAGGGGGGGGTCTGGAATCGGGGGCGCACTTCTCCAAAGGTTACGATCAGTGCGCCCGTATCAATGGTGCACAAGCGAGCCAGACCTCTCTTTCTTTTCTGCATTTAATCAGCATGGTTCCCTTCCCCGTCATGTCACCCCTCGAGCCACCTCTCCCCTATAGCCTATCTTCCACCTCACCTCATAGCATGGCCCTTCCTCAGTCCATCGTCCTCCTCCCAGCTTCCATGTGTCCTCCTCTCTCCACGTCACCTGTCCAATCATCCTCGTGGCACACTTTGTCCTTTTTCTCATCTTCCCTTGAAGCCTCATGCCAGGTGTTCTTCATCTCCCAACTCACCTCCCCGTCATCTCCCTACGGCATTGTGCCTCATCATAAGAGTGCTTCAACTCTCTCCCTTCGGCTATGTATGGTTGTCTCTGCCCATCCACCACTCCCATTATGCACCCCAGCCTTCGCGCTAGCCTCCACGACTATTCATCAGGCTGTTCGGCTAATCCAGGTGGCAGCGTGAGGGGCCTTCCACATCCCAAAGGTGCAGAGTTGGCTGGGCCATTCCTAATCCCAAGGAAGTAGTTATTGTGGTAGTTGGTGGTGGTTAGACATCATCTCTACCATAAAGGGAAAGTCCAACGATGACTTAAAAGAACGTCGATTCGCCCACGGGACTGTCAGGATTTCGATTGCGTCTGCCATAGGTGCATGATGATTCAGAGACTACAGGTGCAAATTGTCAGAAGCCATGCAGACGCAACGTTTTTAATGCAACGTCTCGATTTTGTTGTTGTTGTTGTTTTGAGTATATGTAGGCGTTTTCGCCATTTTGGTATCGATCGATGGTAGAGCAAAGCTCCCAACTGTAAATTTTGAACAACCATTCTAGTTTCTGGGTTGTGCATCTATATATGAGATTTCTTGTTTTATGACAAACAGTTTTCCTACTCCATCTAAGATTTCATCTCATGCTAGGGAGTTCATGATCGACTGATTCGCATGAATTGTTGCAATTATGTCATGATAAAGGATTTATCGTTGCATCGTTGTATTCTCTGGTTTTCTGTGTTTGAATGTAAGAAGATCTTGCATTTGGACGCTTTCCTCCCTAGTCTGTTAGAAAACTGTTGTCTATGATAGACCCGTGCACTCTTCTTATAGAAGTCTTCCCCCCCCTATTCACCCTTATTACAACTCATTGTTTCAAGTTTATCTAAGACCTCATTTGCCCATGCATGCCCGGCCTAGTTTCAGAGTTGAAACGATATTGTTTTGAGTTTACTTCCATTTGATCATCCCTTTTATAAACAAATCGTGACATAAACCGATGGGTGTCAGGATCTGCTCCTGCAAGAAATCTAGGAGTGACTTCTGTCGCCAACATTTCTGGCACCGTTGCTGGGGATGAAGTTGAAAATTTTCCCTGGGATTGAACGACATTGATCTTCTTATTCTGAAGGTGCATCAGGCATCAGAGCCCTTGAATATTGCTACTGTGCACCTGGCGACTCCATTGTGACGACTCCACTGCGGCGAACCTGTCGGGCTAGTTGTAGCTTCCAGCGGTAGACACACGCGTTCCCATCCACAGCTACCTCTGGCCACGCCTAAAGAAAATCCAGAGGTGATTATTAGAAAAGGGAATCCCTCTCAAGGAGAAAGCTCCACCGCGGAACTAGGTATTTATCCACCTCCTTCCGTAAAAACTCCACTTTTTGATTCCCAGCTTCCCAGCCAGTCTTTTTCTGAGGTTTCCCATTTTCTCAATTTCGGGAGTGTTCTTGCTGAGTTTTCCCCTTTTGTTCTAGCATCAGAAGGAGAGATCCTTGTCACTCCCCCCTCCCTCAAAGTTGTACCTTAGCACAGACCCCGGACCTCAGAAGGTTTCACCACCCCTCCTTTTGTTACTATTACTACGTAGAGAGAAGCATCTTCTCATTTAGGTCCCTTAGTTCTCTCTCTATTTTCTCCGTTGTCCCCTTCTCCTTCAGAAAACTCTTTTCTGACATCTCCTGTTCACACTCCTTCTCCTCCAAGTTCTCCTCCACCTAATATCCCCATGGCAGGAGTAAATCCCCATATGACCAGAATGGAGGCTATTATAGCCGCTAGGTATGCTCCCCTTGTGTTACCTCAGCCCCTCAATGCCCTCCCAGTAGATGGTTACCTCAAGCAACTACCCAAGTTCACGGGTGAGGGGGACGTAAAAACAAATGAACACCTAGCATCCTTTTACAGTTTCACAGATGATAATGTCATCATGCATGCAGACGTATGGATGAGGATTTTTGTCCATAGCCTCCAAGGCGAGGCTAGAAAATGGTTCAAGGCCCTGCTCCCTGGATCTATTGATGGGATCGAAGCTTTAGATAATGCCTTTTTGAGACAGTGGGGAGATAAAAAATACTTCATGTATTATATGACAAAGTTTGGATCTTTGAAGAGAAAAGAAGGAGAGTTTGTCTCTGACTTCTCCAAGAGATTCAATAAAATGTATAATAAAATTCCCACTGAGATAAATCCCTCAGAAGCCTCGGCTAAGATCACTTATTCTAGCGCTTTCGATCCTGATTTCTGCCTACTACTGAGGGAGAGAAGAGTCACTACCTTGGCCCACATGCAGGATGTAGCCGTGGAAGTAGAATCTAACATATTGGTTGTTGACCGACTCAGGAATGTTGTTGATAGAAATATATCTAAGAAAAGGCCTGAAGCCTCCCCATCCAGTTCCTCTCCCATGCCCTATCAGATAGATGAGACGGCTAGAGTATTAAAATCACTTTCTACCAGGATGGAAAGGTGGGAGTTAGAAGGGAAGACCATGTACAGAAATCCCCAGAATGCTGATAATAGAGGTTTCAGGAGACCTAATAACAATGGACCACAGGCCTTCCCAAGGGAACAAAGGGGAAAAGATAGAGAGGATCAAAGGATTCAAACCCCTCTCCAAAATAACCTGGTTACTCATGAGGAAGGGGAGGAGATAGACAAATTTGACCCTGAAATTCATTGTGTTGAAGAAGCTCCTCCTTTTCCCCATTTGACTCAGTCTGCATATGAAAAATTCCTGATGAACATTCAGATCCATGAGTTAGGAAAGGAAGAAAGGGCCGGTCACACCTCTAACAGATACAATCTCACGTCAAGAAAGAAAGAAGGACACTTTGACAGCCAAGACCAGCCCCTCATAGCAGATAGGCCTACTAAAAATGTAGCAACCACAACTAAAGAAAAGAGAACTCAGAATGATTTTCCAGTAGCCAAAGAACCTGTCGCTTAGGTAAGGGAAGCTCCTAAGCCTATTTCCTCCTTTAATTTTGAGCATGAAATTCAAAAGATCAGGATTCCCGTCCCCATCTCTGAGCTAGTTAAAAATGAAGACTTTAAAAGGTCCCTCTCTAAGCTGCTACAATCTGAGTCCCCTCAGCCTCCCTCTAACTCAGTGAACCTTCAAGATGAGAAGCCAGTCGTCATCCTAGGTCCCATGGTAGAAGATAGAGATGATTCATCCCCTCCCTTCTACACCTCCCTGAACATACACGATAAAGTTTTGCATAATTGCCTCATGGATTCAGGAGCTTCCCATAACCTTATGCCCAAGATAGTCATGGAAGAACTGGGACTAGAATTGACCAAGGCCTATCATGATTTGTACTCTTTTGATTCGAGGAGGGTGCAATGTCTGGGAGTCATCAAGGACCTGGTGGTTTCTTTGTTTCAACTGCCCATGAAGAGTGTGGTCATGGACATTGTGGTAGCTGATGTTCCCCCCAAGTTTGGCATGTTGTTGTCAAGGTATTGGATTAAAAGACTTGGATGAATGTTACAGATGGACCTCACATACGCCACCATTCCGGTATTTGGGGGGGAACACAAGAGGTTGTACAGGGAATCCCAGCTAGCCTATATTGTCAGTGATGAAGCAAACCCCACTAATCACCCCATCTTTGCACTTGACACCAATTTAGGGTCTAGTTTGTTGCGAATCACTGAAACTTCTGAGGTCCCTTTATAGATCAGAAAGCAGCCCATTCTTAGTCAGGAGATACCTCCTCCAACCACCTTTGTTTGGAAGGTGTTCTTTGACGGAGCTTCCTCTAGAATAGGCGCAGGGTCTGGAGTGATTTTCATATCGCCCTGTCAAGAGATCATATCTCTGTCATACAAGATGGAATTTGAAACCACCAACAATGTGGCAGAATATGAAGCTCTTGTTCTGGGTATGATGGTTGCAAATGAATTGGGAATAAAGGAGATGGTTGTGTTCGGAGATGCGGAATTGATTATCCAAGAGGTCAAGAATGTTTATCATACCAAGCATCCTTGGCTCAGGAGTTACAGAAATGAGGTATGGGACCTGATTGATAATTTCTTCTCAGCTTTCAACATTACTTTTATCCCAAGGGAAGAAAATACTTTGGCCGACTCCTTAGCAGTCTCAGCCAGTTTGTCCAGGATCCCTCTGCCACCAAAGATCAATGGTGAGGTCGAGGTAAGATACAGGCCATCCATCCCAGACAACATAAAGCATTGGAAGGTATTTGAGGATGACCTTGAAATCGAAATATTTCTTCAGTCTGTCGATGAGTTTTCTGCATTGCACATTGATCAGGATCCTGACCCCGAAATTGACCCTCACTCTGAGGTGTTTTTAAATGAAATTGCTAAGCACCAGATTATTCAGCTACCTAGCAATCACATTCCGAGAGGACTAGTCCCTTTGGAAATACTATTCGATGGGAATGATGTGGCAGTAAAGGGTGGTGTTTCAAATGAAGATGTTGACACAGCTTAATGCAACATTGTCACACAGGAAGAACCTAAGTTTGTCAAATTGTTAAGCAGCCTGACCAATGAACAGAGGGTGGAATATACTGAGTTATTAAAGGAATTCACTGATGTGTTTGCATGGGCCTATGAAGACCTCAAGAATTAATGCACATCTGTCATTCAGCATAAGATCCCACTGAAAGAAGAGGCTAAGCCATTCAGGCAGAAGCTAAGACAGATAAATCCCATGTTGCTACCAGTCATGGAGAAAGAAGTGAAGAAATTGATAGATGCCCAAATCATTGTCCCCTTGATATTTTTCAAATGGGTGGCCAATTCGGTCCACCCCATGCTGGTTGCTGAGTGAGTCGGTCCATCTCCAACTCCTTCTCCCTCAGAGCCTCATGATACATCTCACCAACCCTCAGTAGGTAATCCTTGTCTGTCAACAACTTCTAGTAGTCAGTCCTCATCACAGATACCCTCTCTCGGAGAGTGTGAAAATCATCCATGGAAAATCCTCCATATGAGCTACCCTGTCCTACTGATGCTCTCCAATAGTAATTTGCTCTCACTGCATGCATGTCATCAATACATCTAGTGGCTGCCCTGATCATAGCCTCACTAACTCCCAACTATGCTACTAAGTGGTGTGACTCCTGATCATGGTTATATTGATGTGCCATCTCAGACCCCTCACTGCTAGTGTTAGTCATGCTAGTGCCAACTCTAGAATCTCCAAAAACACCCTCTGCATAAGATGACGTGCTGAACTGTCCACTATCTATGGTGCTACTGGGTCTGTCCATACATAACTGCACATCATCCTCAACTGCTAACTCCCTCTTAATCATATTGTATCCGATGTGAGTAGTTGTATCCTCCTGTGGACTCAACCTACTACTATCATCTACGCCTGGATCCCATGTAGATGTATCCAGACACATGCTATGGTCATCCTGAATACTAAAGAGTGCATCCTCATCAATGCAATTTGATCCTAGAAGTATGTGCTTCATCCACCTGTCAGCCTTTGCAATATGCTCAACCAATGGAGTCTCCAATAGTTGTGACCCCATCTCATCTAGCTGACCTGTATGTGTGAGGTCAACTGCCTGTATGTCCTGTACCTCCTCCTAGATCTGTGGGTCTACCTATCCATGGTGTGCATCCCTCACACTAGGCTCATCCATCATACCTGACATGCCACTGATCTCCTCATGTGATGTGGCTATCATGGGTGTCTGAATAGGTGACAGATGTGTCACGGCCCCCATAGGAAGCTCATCATCTCTAGTTGCTAACGCGTGTGACTCCTCACTAGTGTCACCACTCTGCTGAGGCATAAGGTCATCAATGGTATGTGATATGTCTGTTGAGACACTGGTGATATCATCCTATCCATCCAGTTTCCTATCCACTACACAAGGGTCATCATCCTCCTCAAGCATGCAAGCATCACTAGCCTCTGTGCAAGAGTCACTGTCATCATCCGACTGCTCCAAATCCTCATCATCACTATCATAGTGTACCTCAATGATATGCTTCTTATACTTACCCCTACACCTATGATCTGGTTCCCAAGGTGCCTTGCAACTGTAGCAAAGTTGTTTTCTCCTAATGGGTGTGGGGTTTCTTTGTGCTTCCTTCCATCTAGCTGCCATAGCTTTGTTTTCCTCTACTATGCCGACCCAATGTGTAACCTCATCTTTGCTCCAACTAGGATTTTTATAGGATACAAAATGATGGAATGTCATTAGACCTCTGAGATTCTCATTGAGGGTTTGATATTCCCTATCACAATCAACAATCCCTCTAGTAAAGTCCAAAACATCCATAGATTTGTTTTCCTCTATTATGTTGACCCAATATGTAACCTCCTCTTTGCTCCACCTAGGATTTTTTATAGATAAAAACTATTGGAAAGTCAATTGAGCCCTAGTTTCCTCCCCAAGGGCATAATATTCCCCTTTACAGATCATACTCTCTCTAGCAAGGTAAAACAAATCCATCTCTCCTTATGGAAGACCCTCAGGTTGGCAGGAGTTTAAGCTCTGATACCACTGTAATGATCCCAATCCATTATGCAAGGATCATCACGGTTTTGGTGTCTTTTAAAATTTTTCTGGTTGTGGTATTTCGTCAAACACTTTGTTGTCCTACTTGTTTAGATGTGTTTACTTGTTGAATTGCATCTTGATTTCATCCTTAGGGTTTACTGATGTGATATATATGTGTGTTGCAACAATAAACAAAAAATATAACCATGGAACATACCTCAACCATATGCAATATGATAGACAAGCCAAAACATCTCAAATCTTCTTTTATTCATAAGGTAGAAGAACCTGCTACAATAGAGATGTTGATCTGGAATGCTCAATAGATGGCTATGAAAATAGACAATAGAGCTGCTACAAAAAGCTCCAGATAATACAAAATAATCCTCCAAAGGTTGGATAAGAAATGAAGACCAATGCCACGTCCTGTTGGATAGCTGAAGCTCCTCAACAATTTGGCCCTGGTGCCAAAGATGTCCAATCACCTCAAGAAATATGCCAAACAGTAGATCGGGTGATGGCAAGAACAACCCAGGTGCCCGAATTCCCAAGATCCCTCTCAAACCCTGTAGATCTGAACTCCTCCACTGAATGGTGCACCCCACTGGATGATTGAAACCCTAATAATTCGGCCTCTCTCCTAGAGACCTCCAACAGCTCCACCAATCCACTAGAATGATAGATCAGGGCACGATAATGAATACCCAAGTGCTCAAATCATCAAAATACCTGCTAGATCCTTAGATCTAGCTACCCTCCAATAATGGTGCACCCTCCTCTTGGGAAATCATCCCACTTCCAATACCAATAAACTTGCCACTAAAATGCCTCCAGAAACCACCAAGAATGATGCTAGGACACCTGCAAGGAAAACCCAATACTTGGAATTCCTGAAATCACTTCTCCTTAGCTAGGATGAATCCTCCCTCAATGAATGGTGCACCCCTCTTGCTGGAAACCCTAGCCAGTGCACCCTGTCTCTCTCTTTGCCCTGCAACTGATGTAGAATCCTCCTACAACTGAGTAGATATGGAACTAGAATGGTGTGGGAGAGTATTGCATCTCTGAGACCAAGTGTAACACACCTACCAATTTGTAACACACCCACTATGGGAATTAATAAATTTCAGCTTTTTCCTTCTTTTCCCCGAGGAACAGAATCCCGGAATTTCTATGGGGTCTGATGTAGACCCTACCATCCCTTATCCTTACCCATGTGATCGTTGGCTATGACCACAGGCCTTACCAGAGAGGTGCTTCCAGCTTTCGCGATTTGGGAAATTGCGATGCATGTGTTCCCCTTCTCTTTGGTCTCTCGAAGTACCGAAATATGAAAGGAACCCTTCCACAAACCTCCGATAATAACCAATTAGCCCCATGAATATTCTCACCTCATGAGAATTTTTTGGCACTGGCCATTCCATAATGGCCTTCTCCTTTTCTAGGTCCATAGAGATTCCTTCACCAGAAATGATATGACCTAAATAGTGAATCTCTTTCTGGAATAAAGAACACTTCAGCAACTTGTCATACATTTTTTTCTCTCTAAGGAATGGCAACACCACTCGCAATTGTTCCTCATGTTCTCTTTCGTTCTTGGAATAGATGAGGATATCATCCAAAAAGACATGTACAAAATGGTATAAGTACCTTCGGAATACACCATTCATGAGGCTCATGAATACTGTTAGTGCATTGGTCAGACCAAAAGATACTACAATGAACTTGTAATTCCCAAACCAAGTTCAAAAGGAAGTTTTAGGAATATTATCTTCCTTAATCCTTAATTGGTGATACCCTGATTACAGATCAATTTTTGAGAAAAATGTTGTTCATTTCATCTGATCAAAGAGATCATCTATATGTGGCATTGGGTACCTATTTTTCATTGTAGCATGGTTCAAATCCTTGTAATATATACACAATCGTAAGGATCCATCTTTCTTCTTGACAAAATTTACCACTGCACCCCAAGGTGAGACAATAGGCCTTATTATCCCTAGGTCAAGTAGTTCCTCCAACTGCATCTGCAACTCACAAAGTTTCGACGTCGTCATCCTATACGGTGTCTTGGAAATTGGCTCTACAACAGGTTTTAGCTCAACGGTAAAATCAAGCTCCCTCTCGGGAGGTAACAATGAAAACTCTTTCGGAAAAACATCCTTAAACTTCAAAAATACTGGATATTGATCCATGGAGGGTCCTTTCCCTTCATTGATTTCTTCCACTACATATAATATACAACCTTGCCTCATGTAACGTTTAACCTTCATGATCGAGATAAAGAATAGAGACACCTTCCTCCGTACACTGTGGATCTCTATTGACCTTCCTTCATAGTCAACACAAAGAACCCTTTTCGTGAAACAATCTACTATATCTCGATCGGATTCTAACCAGTCAATTCCAATGCTTAGGCCATACATCCCTAGAGCAATGACGTACACCTTCAACCTAGTAGTACACACTCCCAGGTATACTAGACAATTATCAATGCTAGGTCCTACCACTTGTTTTTCCCCCGAATCCATCTCAACTTGTGTAAAGGCATTGTGCTCATAGGCTACCAACCCACACTTTTCTAATGCACAAGGTGAAATGAAACTAGGGGTTCATACCCTTCGGTTTTCCAGGTGCCGAAACACCGAAAACCACATCTACACGTGCTAAGCCATATTGGGATTTCACAAGTTGGGAATTTGGGACTGGTGTGTACCATGGACTTGCCTCTAGATATCCCGAGTGTCGAAATACTAAGACATCAAGACTTATCTACGCTATTATTATTTCGGGGTTTCGCAAGTTGGGGTTTCGCGATATGCGTAGACAGGAGGTCTCACACTTAGGTTTCTCGGGCACTGAAACTCCTAAGCCTGTATTTATCGCTAAACTCATTTCAGGGTTTCGCAAGTCGGGACTTCACGACTGGCAAGTACAAGGGAACTGACCCTTGGGTTTCCCGGGTGTCAAAACACCGAAACATCCAAACTCTAGACACGCTATTCCATTTTGGGGTTTTGCAAGTTGGGATTTCAGGACTGGCAAGTACAAGAGACTTGCCTTTAGATATCCCGGGTGCCGAAACATCAAAACACCATATCCCATCTGCATTATTATCATTTCAGGGTTTTGCAAGTCGGGATTTTGGGACTAGCGATTACAAAAGAACTTACCCTTAGGTATCCTGGGTGCCAAAACACCGAAACATCAAGATTCTAATCACGTTATACTATTCTAGGGCTTCGCAAGTTGGGATTTTGAGATTGGCGAGTACAAGGGACTTGCCTTTAGATATCACGGGTGCCGAAACACCGAAACCTCAAACTCTAATCACGCTATACTTATTTTGGGGTTTCGTAAGTCGGGATTTCGCGCTTGGAAAATACAAGGAAACTAACCCTTGGGTTTCCCGGTTGCCAAAACACCGAAACCTCAAACTCTAATCACACTATACTTATTTCAGGGTTTTGCAAGTCGGGATTTCAAGCCTAGCGAATACAAGGAAACTGACCCTTGGGTTTCCCAGTTACCGAAACACCGAAATACCATATCTCATCCGTGCTATTATCATTTCGATGTTTCGCAAGTCAGGATTTCGAGACAGGCGAGTACAAGAGACTTTCCCTTGGATTTCTCAAGTGTCAAAAACATCGAAAGACCAAAACTTATCCATGCTATACTTATTTCGAGGTTTCGCAAGTTGGGATTTCGCATCTGGCGAATACAAGGAAAATGACCCTTGGGTTTCCCAGTTTCCAAAACACCGAAACACCAAACTCTGAGGGAACCATTATTTCTGGTGCAAGGTCTCCAAATTGAGGCCATAAAATCCTTCAATGGATTCTTGGGTAATTATCACCATGTTTGGGGACATGACTAAAAGGCCTTCTTAACTTAACGAGCTATGAACTCTATGACAGGGGCGAGGTAAGCTTAGATATTTACTTAAAAGGTAGTCCTTTCAAGGAACTCACTCC
The DNA here is from genome assembly GCA_032191745.1 of Picea mariana. Classification (NCBI taxonomy): domain Eukaryota; kingdom Viridiplantae; phylum Streptophyta; class Pinopsida; order Pinales; family Pinaceae; genus Picea; species Picea mariana. Next base: position 93,442 of record JASDQU010013607.1, on the reverse strand, counting down.
GGCTCTGGAATAGTGAGGGAAATTTCCCAGAAGGAGGTGCCTTTGGGGAAATCCAACCAAGGCATCATGTGAGTCAAGTAAATGGGACTGATCTCCCGAGAACAGACTCGGAATCTGAACTTGTTCAATGTATATATATATACATATATATATATATATATATATGAACCGAATATGGCCATACACGTATAAGCATGCATCCACCTTTTCTGATCAAACACACCAGGAAAACACTTCTATACAGAAACCATTCATGAGTGTACAACCATGAGCATGCATTCTAGGAACATTCAATTTGAAATACAGGACATAAATACTTATCAGAAAACACCAGGTGTAATGCAACTGCTGAGAGGGGTGCTCATTTCCACCCAACCGTAGGCTCAGCGACTCCAAATGGGTTTACCACTAGCCACCCCTGAGCTAGACCATGATGATTTGAGACTCAGTCTCTTACTTATTGCTCGTCGGAAGTCCAGGACGAAGGTTACTCTCCTTCTCCTTTGCTCATGACTCACTGTATTTTTCATATTTCCTCTGGTTCTCCTTCCGTGATTCCTGTCACATGTGTGTGTGTGTCTGTATGCTCCACTCTTCCCCCCCCTCCTTCCACACTTCTTTCCTCCTACGAGGTTGCGTGTGGCACGAAATTCCCTATCTGATGGTCAGGTCTGAGAGATTCTACGGATGGGCGGTTCACCCCATCCCTTCATTTACTCTTGAGGATCCTCCCCACCTACCATCCAAGTGGGTAATTCATTTCGGGGTCTGAGAGTGAGCTTTGGTTTTCCTGAGCACGTGCAAACCAGTACGGTTTTGGTTCGGTGGAAGTTAACGCAGCCACTCTTGGCCCCTTCCACCACCTCTCATCAGCCATCGTGGTCTCTTTTCAGCACATCCCCCTCTTAATAGTCATGCAATATATATTCATACATCATTTACATTCCTTGGACCTTTTATACAAAGGTCTTTTAAATCAAACATTCACAATCTTTGAGTTTTCCATAGTTCTTGGCCAGTATAGTTATTTGTATAGACTAGGTGAAACAGGGTGTTGCAATTCACTCCCCCTTAAGGGAACATTGTCCTCAATGTTCTATCTATCAATATGACATGTATGTATAGGGGTAAAAAAAATCAGATATGCTTGTTTCATGGCATCTTCCATTTCCCATGTAGCCTCATCTGGGCCAAAATGTTTCCACTGCACCTTGACCTGTGCAATGGTTCGGTTCCTGAGTGAGGTTTCCTTTCTGTCTAGTATGCATTGGGGTTCTAGTAGGAATTCTCCCTCCGGTTCCACCTGGATCATAGACCAGTCAATTATATGATTAGAATCATGTACATATTTCTTCAATAATGAAACATGGAAAACATTATGTGCTTTTACTGTGGGAGGAAGTGTTGGCCTATAGGCTACAGGTCCCACTCTATCTATAACTTCAAAGGGTCCACAATACTGAGGTGCCAACTTGGCACAAGTTTCCATCCTTAGGGAACTCTTCCTGGGCCTAACTCTGAGATATACATGGTTTCCCGCCTGGAACTCTCTTGGAGTTCTCCTTTTGTCGGCGTAGCTTTTCTGTCAGTTCTGAGCGACCTTTAGATTTTGTTTTATCTGAGTCACTTTTTGTTCTGTTTCTTTCAACATGTCAGGTCCAATGGTAACTCTGTTTATGGGATTACTCTAACTGACTGGAGTGTTGCATGGCCTACCATAGAGGACATTGAAAGGACTCATATTCAAGGATTCTTGGTAGCCGTTGTTGTAGGAAAATTCCACCAATGGAAGGAAATCTTCCCACCTATTGGGTTGATACATTACATGCATCCTAAGCATGTCTTCTAATATTTGATTCACCCTTTCTGTCTATCCATCATTTTGAGGGTGATAGGCTGTGCTAAATAGTAACTTGGTCTCCAAACTAGCTATCAGTGATTTCCAAAATTTGCAAGTAAATTTCGTGTCTCTGTCAGACATGATCTCTTTTGGTATACCATGCAGTCTAAATATCTCCTTCATGAATACGTTGGTGATGTATATTTCCTTACAAGTTGACTTGACGGGGATAAAATGAGTAGACTTTCTCAAGTTATCCACCACTACCATGATGGCGTCATTATATTTGGTTGAGGTTGGTAATCCGGTGATGAAATCCATGGAGATGGTTTCCCATTTCCATTAGGAGATTGGTAGAGGTTGTAATAATCCTGCTAGGTGTCGGTGTTCTGATTTTACCTGTTGGCATTCTATGCATTTGGCTAAGTACTCAACTATTTATTTCTTCAATCCAAGCCAATATAATTGTTTCCTAGTGGCCGTGATCATCTTTTGGTATCCTGGATGGCCAGTATAGGGTCTTTTGTGTAGTTCATCCATTATGAACCTCATCAATTCGTCACAATATGGGATATACAATCTATTTCTGTAAGTGAGCAGACCTCCTTCCATCATCTGGTAGCCTCCATACTTTATCCCTGTGGGTTCTTGCTGCAGGTACGAGTTCACGGTCTGGAAGAATGTGTCTGTCTCTTGTGCATTTCTGACTCTTTCCTTGAGATCTGTCTCACAGGTGCTTACCACTGCTAGGTGAATTGTTTTCATGCTTCTGTTAAGGGCATCAGCCACCCTATTTTCCTTTTCCTTAATATGTTTGATTTCAAAATCAAACTCGCTGAGGAGGGCCATCCACCTAGCTTGTTTGGCATTGAGATTTGGTTGGTCAAACAGATATCACAATCCACAGTGGTCTTTCATAAGTACAAACTTTCTTCCCGGGAGGTAATGCCTCCACATTTTTAAGGCATGCACTATGGTGGCCAGCTCTAGATCGTGGGTCACATAGTTGACCTCGTGCTCATTCAATTTTTGGGATTCATAGCAGACCGCACTTCCTCCTTGCATAAGGACTCCACCAAGCCCTTCCTTACAGGCATCTGTTCACATGAGGAAGTCATCTTAAGAATTGGCAATCTTCAGCATGGGTGCGTGGGTCAGTAGATGTTTCAGGGTTTGAAATCTTTCTTCACATTTTTGTGTCCACGTGAATTTTGTCCCCTTCTTATGGAGGGTAGTGATTGGACACCCAATCTTGGAGAATCCTCTTATAAATCGCCTATAGTACCCTGCCAAGCCCATAAAGGATCTGATATCTTAAACATCCTTCGGGGTAGGCCATTCCATGATAGACCTGATCTTATCAGGGTCTACTACTACCCCTTCTTCAGACAGGACATGGCCCAAGTAATGTATTTGCTTCTGGAAAAAGTCACACTTGTTAAATTTGGCATAGAGCTGATGTTCTCTTAGCACTTGGAGCACAATCCTAAGGTGTTCCTCATGTTCCTCTCTATTCTTGGAGCAAATTAATATGTCGTCAATAAAAACCAACACAAATTTGTCTAGAAATTTGCTGAGCACATTTTTCATCAAGCACATAAAAGTGGCAGGGGCATTGGTTAACCCAAATGGCACTACCACGAACTCATAGTGACCATATCTTGTCCTGAAGGCAGTTTTGTGGATGTCTCCACCCTTGATTTGGACTTGCTGATGTCCCGATCTCAAGTCAATCTTCAAGAAGGTAGAGGCACCTCCCAATTGATCGAACAAGTCATCAATCCTGGGTAAGGGGTACTTGTTATTTATAGTTACCTTATTGAGTTGTCTATAATCTATGCACAGTCGAAGGGTACCATCTTTTTTTTTCACAAACAAGATTGGTGCTCACCATGGAGTATTGTTGGGCTAGATATAGCCTCTATCCATCATTTCTTTCAGTTGTAATTTAAGATCAACTAGCTCAGGTGTGCTCATCCTGTAGGGTGTCCTAGACACTGGCACCGCTCTTGGTGCAAGTTCTATTGAGAAGTCAATGTCCCTTCTCAGAGGTAGACCCAGTACCTCTTCCGGAAATACATCTCTGTATTCTCTCAGCATGGGGTCGTCTTCGAGGCTTGGTTGTCACCTTCAATTGGTTTCAACACCTATATTGCATATAGTGGACATCCTTTTCTGCAATACTTTCTCATTTGAAGAGCTGATATTTGTCTCACCAAGACAGGTTTTTGGATCCCTTGAAGGGTTATTCTCCTTCCTTCTTCACTTACACATTCCAAGGTTTTATGGTAACAGTTCAGTTTGGCCTTCTGGGTGGCTAGCCAATCCATAACAATCAACAGATCCTACGATCCCAGGGGTAATACATTAAGGGTTGCTTGGGTGGGGAATTTGCCCATAATGAATTGGCAGGCTGGTATGGCCTCCGCTACCCTTCTTTTGGTTCCAATGGCCAACTATACCAACCATGGCTTGGCATTTTTATGTGGTTGTAGTTTACATTTACCAATAGCCTTAGGGGATATATAACTCAAATTTGAACTAGGGTCAATCAGAATAGACACTAGATGGAAGGTGATCATACCTTCGATTTCCACCACTGAAGCTTGGTGGTCAGCTTGGTTATTATCCAAGGCTGCATAATTTGCAACACACTCCTGACCACGTTATTGACGGTGGTAGCTTCTTGAACGTTGTAAGTTATTTAGTTGTTCCGTTTTCAGTGTGGGCAGTCCCTCAGTAGATGTTCTTCTCCACAACCCCAACATTTCAAAGGTTCTCTCCTTGGGTTATCAGTCTTTACTGGGGTAGATCCAGAAAGTTTATTTCCACTCAAGGAGGGAAAGTTATGCTGGCATACACTTTGGGTTGGGAAGCCCATCCTTGAGTTCTTTTTATAGTCCTTAAATCTTGGGGATTTAAACCCCTTCTTTGGGAATCCCTAACTACTCTTCTTCTTCCAGCCTTTGTGAGGTCATGTCCGATGCCCAAGTTGTTCATAACAATATCTTGCCTTTTGGATAGTATCTTCTAGGGTCCTTGGTTCGTCAAATTCAATCCTGTTCTGATAGTCCTTAGGTAGTCCACTGATGAATCGTTGCACCTTTTCCTTTTCTTCTTTTATGTAGGGTACATACCTTAGCAACTCAAGGAATCTAATGACATATTCCTCTATGGTGAGTTGCCCCAGCTTGAGTTCATAGAATTCTTTAGTCTTTTCGTCGAAATATTTTTCCGATAGATACTTCTTCCTAAAGTATTTCTCAAATTGTTCCCAATACAGGTCTTCTTCGTGAATCCATTTTACATTCTTAAGGTCTTCCCACCAAATGGAAGCCTTTCCATTCAGGTTGAAGGTGGCTACTCGGGCCTTCAAGTTTTTTGAGAAGTCATGGACTTTGAAATACTTCTTTATTCCAAGTAGCCACTCCTCTGCTTCCTCTCTCTTCTTTATTTCACTATAGAAGGAGGGTGGTTTGGCCTTCTTGAACTCTTCGAGATTATAACTCTTGGAAATTTTTCACTTCTTTTGATTTCTTCGGGAATGAGAACTAGTTCAGCTGCTAGAAGATCCCTCCGAGTCACCAGCTTCCTTTCCAGAAGAATCGTCCGATGCTTGTCCCTTATCTCTGGGGTGGACCTTTCTCTAGGTGTTCCTCTCAGTGTGGCCAATGACATGACCACGTTTATGTGTCTCAGGTTCATGTTGAAATTTCCCTTGTATGTTGGATAATCTCTGCAGTAAAACTGCATTAATTTCCATTTGCTTCTCTTTCTCTTTTATCATCCTTTCGTTGTCATCCTTGCAGATCTGTAATTCGACCATGAGGCTCCTCACATTCTTAGCTAGATCTGGAGGGGTCCCTACCACCCTCCTTTCATCAGAATCTTCGTCTCTATTGTGGGATCCCTCCCCCACTTCATGGTGAGTCACCATTCTATACATCTATAATTTCCCGCGGTTGATCTTCCGCTTGTGTGCAAAAGAAAAAGGCTGGTTGTTAGTCAATATTTATATTCATTTATAACCAGTACATAATTCATATTTTTCACATGCACACACACAATAGGAGTTTTCATTCTTAACTTCAACTTTTAACTGAGGGGGTCAAGATAAAAAGTTACTCCTTTTAACAATACTCTGAATGGAGTCTCTGTGCAACCCGTTCATGAGTCCAAGCAGGCTGAGTGTTGTAACCATGCTATGATACCAATTTGTAACACACCTACCAATTTGTAACACACCCACTACGGGAATTAATAAATTTTGTCTTTTTCTTTCTTTTCCCCGAGGAACAGAATCCCCAAATTCCAATGGGGCCTAATGCAGACCCTACCATCCCTTATCCTTACCCATGTGATCGTTGGCTATGACCATAGGCCTTACTGGAGAGGTGCTTCTAGCTTTCATGATTTGGGAAATCGTGATGCATGTGTTCCCCTGCTCTCTGATCTCTCAAAGTGTCGAAATCTGAAAGGAACCAATAGTTCATCACATCTAATAATGCCTCAGATTAAAACCTGGCATTCCACGTTTTAGAGTTTCGTGTACCAGGTTTTCATGGTATAAGGGGACGAGGGGTTCATACCCTTCAGTTTTCCGGGTGCTGAAACACCGAAAACCAAATCTACACGCGTTAAGCCATATCGGGATTTCACAAGTCGAGAATTTGGGACTGGTGTGTACCAGGGACTTGCCTCTAGATATCTCAGGTGCTGAAATACCGAGACATCAAGACTTATCCGTGCTATTATTATTTCGGGGTTTCGCAAGTCGGGGTTTCGTGATATGCACAGACAGGAGGCCTCGCACTTAGGTTTCCTGGGAGTCAAAACTCCTAAGCCTGTATTCATCGCTAAACTCATTTTGGGGTTTTGCAAGTAAGGACTTCATGACTGGTGAGTACAAGGGAACTGAACCTTGGGTTTCCCGGGTGCCGAAACACCGAAACATACAAACTCTAGACACGCTATGCCATTTCGAGGTTTCGCAAGTTGGGATTTTGGAACTGGCGAGTACAATTGACTTTCCTTTAGATATCCCAGGTGTCAAAACACAAAAACACCATATCTCATCCACATTATTATCATTTTGGGGTTTTGCAAGTCGGAATTTTGGGACTGGCGATTACAAAAGAACTTACCCTTAGGTATCCTAGGTGTCGAAACATCGAAACATCAAGATTCTAATCACGCTATACTATTCTGAGGMTTTGCAAGTCRGGATTTCGAGATTAGYGAGTACAAGGGACTTTCCTTTAGATATCCTGGGTGCSGAAACACCGAAACCTCAAACTCTAATCACACTATACTTATTTTGGGGTTTCGCAAGTCAGGATTTCATGCCTGGCGAATGCAAGGAAACTGACCCTTGGGTTTCCCGGTTGCYGAAACACCGAAACCTCAAACTCTAATCACGCTATACTTATTTCATGGTTTCGCAAGTCAAGATTTCGCACCTGGCGAATACAAGGAAAYTGACCCTTGGGTTTCTCRGTTACCGAAAATCCATATCTCATCCGTGCTATTATCATTTCGGGGTTTYGCAAGTCGGGATTTCAGAACTGGCGAGTACAAGAGACTTGCCCTTGGATTTCCCAGGTGCCAAAAACACCAAAAGACCAAAACTTATCCACGCTATACTTATTTTGAGGTTTCGCAGGTCGGGATTTCGCGTCTGGTGAATACAAGGAAACCGACCCTTGGGTTTCCTGGTTGCCGAAACACCGAAACACCAAACTCTGAGGGAACCATTCTTTCTGGTGCAAGGTCTCCAAACTCAGGCCATAAAATCCTTCAATGGATTCTTGGGTAATTATCACCAGGTTTGGGGACGTGACTGAAAGGCCTTCTTAACTTATCGAGCTATGAACTCTGTGACAGGGGCGAGGTAAGCTTAGATATTTACTTAAATGGTAGTCCTTTCACGGAACTCACTCTGGCTTTGGAATAGTGAGGGAAATTTCCCAAAAGGAGGTGCCTTCGGGGAAATCCAACCAAGGTATCGCGTGAGTTAAGTAAATGAGACTGATCTCCCAAGAATAGACTCAGAATCTGAACTTGTTCAATGTATATATATACATATATATATATGAACCGAATATGGCCATACAAGTATAAGCATGCATCTGCCTTTTCCGATCAAACACACCAGGCAAAAACTTCTATACAGAAACCATTCATGAGTGTACAACCATGAGCATGCATTCCGGGAACATTCAATTTGAAATACAGGACATAAATACTTATCATAAAACACCAGGTGTAATGCAACTGCTGAGAGGGGTGCTCGTTTCCACCCAACCGTAGGATCAACGACTCCAAATGGATTTATCACTAGACACCCCCGAGCTAGACCACGATGCTTTGAGACTCAGTCTCTTACTTCCTGCTCACTGGAAGTCTAGGACGAAGGTTACTCTCCTTCTCCTCTGCTCATGACTCACTGTATTTTCCAGAGTTCGTCTGGTTCTCCTTTCGTGATTCCTTTCATGTGTGTGTGTGTGTCTGTATGCTCCACTCTCGCCCCCCACCTTCCACACTTCTTTCCTCCTACGAGGTTGTGTGTGGCACGAAATTCCCTGTCTGATGGTCAGGTTTGAGAGCTTCTATAGATGGGCCCCATCCCCTCATTTACTCTTGAGGAGCCTCCCCACCTACCATCCGGGCAGGTAATTCATTTCAAGGTTTGAGAGTGAGATTTGTTTTTCCCGAGCATGTAAAAACCAGTATGATTTTGGTTTGGTGGAAGTTAATGCAGTCACTCTCAGCCCCTTCCACCACCTCTCATCAGCCATCGTGGTCTCTTTTCAACACATTCCCCTCTCAGCAGTCATGCAATATATATTCATACATCATTTACATTCCTTGGACCTTTTATACAAAGGTCCGTTAAATTAAACATTCACAATCTTTGAGTTTGCCATAGTTCTTGGACAGTATAGTTATTTCTACAGACTGGGGGAAACTGGGTGTTACACCAAGCTTGGGATAAGCTAGGTGGAATCTTTCACCACTAAATCGTCCTCTAGGGTTTTTTAAGTCAAAACCCTCAAAACCCCCAATGATGGGCTCACTAGCTAAAAGCCAGATATCAAAAGATAGTCATACATGAATGAATGAGAAGAGGCCCTTGCCTTTCCTTTATACTTTTGGCTCACCTTGTCCCTCCAAAGTGACTTTCATTTTATTAATATTTAATTAATTAATTAAATTACTTTAATTAATTAATTAACCTTTTTACCTTTGAAAAACTCCTTATCTCTCCTTTTGGCTTCCCTAGCCATTGAAAGTCACTTCTAGCAATTCCATCCTATAGTGTTGCTCTTCTCGATTCCAATGAGCTATTACACTGAGAGGTTCCTCCAAGTAATGTTCCCAAAATGACCTCTTTAGTGATTTCAATTAACTTATAGCTCAAAATAGTCAAAATCATGGAAATCATCGAAATGCAACGAAACGAAAGCCAACTTATGTGGAATGCTCATAATGATGGAATATGATGATCAATGCAAGCTGTACCCCACAATGCCTCTCAAATACCCCTATACTTTTTATAACATCCATCTGGCTACTCTGGTAATCATAAATCTCTGCACTATGATGATATCGCAAAGTGGGGACATTACAAAGATCATGGAAGAATAAAGAGACATCTTCTCTTCACCTATAGGGGTACTGACACACTGCCAAGTCAAGCATCCAATTGATATGACCCCCGGTACACCTCTACCTAATGGACCAGTCTATCATCGCTTGATGATGGAAAATGATGAAATTAGGGGTCATATCCAAGAGCTTCTTTAAAAGGGGTGATCATACCTACCTCCTCCCCTTGTAGAAGCCCGATTTTACTTGTGCAGAAGAAGGATGGGACTTGGCAAGTCTTCATTGATTACAGTGCCTTAAACAAAATCATAGTCAAGAATCGGTACCCCATTCCCAGGATTGATGACCTTCTTGACCAAATCAAGGGGGACAAGTTATTCAACAAGATTGATCTAAAGTCTGGCTACCACAAGGTTCCTATCGAACCAATTGATGTATGGAAGATAACCTTCAAATCTAAAGAAGGTCTCCTCGAATGGATAGTCATGCCCTTTGGCTTAACAAATGGACCAACCACTTTCATGAGGTTGATGGATGATGTATTGAGACCCTTTACCAACTCCTTTGTAGTCATATATTTGGATGACATCCTCATCTTCAATAGAACATGGGAGGAGCACATGTGACATATTCAATAGGTTTTGAGCACTCTGTAACAACACAAGCTATATGCAAACTTGTAAAAATTCTCTTTTGGCATGAACATGGTCGAATACTTGGGCTACATTGTTGATGAGCATGGGGTACATGTTTATCCAGCTAAGATACAAGCTATCCATGATTGGCCAACCCTGACCACACTGACTGAGCTTCAAAGCTTCTTGGGAATAGCCAACTTCTACCGACGGTTCATGTTGGGATTTGCCTATATTTCATGGGCCCTAAGCTATGTGACTAAGGGTGATGGCAGGGACAAGTTCATGTGAGAATTCGATGATCTGAAGCATCTCTTATGCTCAGCTCCAGTACTCTCCTTTCCCAATCTGCAACAACCATTCAAGATTGAGACTGATGCATCTGATTAAGTTGTGGGTGTAGTTCTCACTCGACACGATCATCTGGTGGCATACCATAGTGAGACACTCTAAGATACTATCCAAAAATACCCCACCTATGACAAGGAAATGTATTCCATTGTACAATCCTATCGTCAATGGAAACATTACATTCTGGGAAAGGAGACAATCATACACACTGATCACAAGCCTCTGTAGTTCATACAGACACAAGGGAAATTGCAGAATGACCGCCATCAGAAGTCGTCCACCTACCTGTAGCAGTTCCATACAAACATCAATTATAAGACAATTATCTCAAATCGTGTCACTGACTGCCTCAATCGACCTCCTGTGGCTGCACTCACTAGTGTGCTCCATTCCTGTGGACATGAAGCATTTGAGTGGCCCCAACTTTATCAGTAATATCCAGACTTCACCACCACCTATCAGCTCTTGGTTATAGGCGTATCTGTCACCGATTTTCACATTCAGGACAAACTATTATGCCACCTAGTCCATCTCTATGTTCCTACAAGAAAGCATGCAAAGATGATTTGGGAATCCCACTATAGTCAAATGGCAGGACATTTTGGCGTGGAGAAAAGTATGGTCATTCTTCAAAACCATTTTTGTTGGTTGAAACATTGACATGAGGTCAACAAGTATATCAGATCTTGTAGTGAGTGTGCCATTTCCAAGCCAACCATCAAGAATCAAGGCTTATACACCCCTCTTCCTACTCCCAAGAAGCCTTGGGAATCCATCTCAATGGATTACATGACTGGCCTTCCGTCCACCAAGCAAGCAAATGACTACCTATTTGTGGTTGTTGATTGGTTTTCGAAGATGGCCATCCTCATAGCCTATAAGAAGAATGACACGGTGGAAGATACTTCCGATCTCTTCTTCGAATGAGTGTGGGTCCACTTTGGGATACCACAAACCATCATCTCCGACTGGGACAATAGGTTCCTCAACACATTTTTGTCAAGTCTCTTGTCACTGTTGGACACCAAGCTCAAAAAATCCATTGCTTTCCAACCCCAAACATATAGCCAAACATAGGTCTTCAATCGGATGATCGTGTAGATCCTGTGCATGTACAACTCTAAGAATCCACGTACATGAGATGAGAGTGTCCCCTGTGTTCAACACAGTTACAACAGGGCTCTCCATAGCTCCACTGTCCATAGCCCATTTCAGGTGGGGCTGGGATTCCAACCCTTGGGACCCATTGATGTTAACTTCCTCTTGCCACCACATAGATAGACTCTTCCCATGATCAGTCTGCGATCGACAAAGCTATCAAATTCATTGAGTAGATTCAACTCATATGCCAACAGGTCTAAGAGATTTTATAGAAATCCAATGCTAAGTAGAAGCAACACCATGATCAACACAGGGTACCACACCAGTTTCAGGTTGGCCACAAATTCTGGTTACATTTGCAAAAGGAGCATCTCACAGGGCCCCATCGAAAGCTCCACCCACTTCGCTATGGGCCTTACACTATCACCAAGGCCATGGGTAGCAATACTTTTGAGCTCAACACTACACCCTTCCTTGGCCTACACCCAGTGTTCAATGTGGACCTCCTTTGACCATATTTTCCACCATTATTAGACACCTCAGAGATCGCATAACAAATGACACCCACATATCTCAACCCCGACTGCATGGAACAAGAATCCACTGATAAGATAGTGGACACATAGGTCAAAGACACTCGCCAGTAGAGAATCTAGCTTTATTGGGTTGTCAAGGCATGGAAACTCCTACACCAAGGCAAGTGGCTCACTTGGGGCCAAATCCAAAAAAAGTTTCCTCATCTGATGGGGGAACTCAACACAATGGAGACCATTGTTTTCTAATAAGGGAGGATTTCTCCAGTTGGCTATTGGTGGCCACCCACCTATTCCAACTTGCTCCTCTTGTCCATTTTTAGTTCAACATGTTATTTTGTACTTCTTTGTAATTGTGAGTTCTACACTTCTGGGGCTGTCTGAATCCCTACACATATTCCAAGTGGATATTGGTGCCCTCTCACCTAATCCAAATGACTTATTTTGTATGTTTTCATCTCAAGACATATTTTTGTACTTCCAGGGCTATTTTGGAGGCATAAACAATGTCTTTTTGGCTTGCCACAGTCAAACTATAGACGAAGTTAGAGTTTGACGACAGAATGTGTAGTTCTCTAAAATCCAATGGGCTATCACACACCTAAAACGAAGGTCATATGCAAAAGTTAAAACCCCCGGAATTTGAGGTACCAACTTACCCATAGGGTCCCATGTGAATTTTTACATTTCACCTCCTAGGGTTAGGTTTTTTTATGTCTAGGGTTTTGGCATTCATGAGTAATATCAAAAAGGCCTCTGGAGCCTCATTGTAATTCATTCTGCTTAGAAAAATGTGCGTAGTACCCACATCTCTTCTCAGAGATAGATACCACCATTCGAGCAAGTATTTCAGTTCTGCAGTTTTACCGTTTCATCCTATTTCATTGTTCAATAGAAGATATTTTTCACTGGATATCTGTGTTATTCTTCATATCTCTGTGTTTATTGTATTTAGTCTGTTAATTAGTTTGTTCCGCTCCTAAATCCAGATCATACACTGTGCCAGATTGTTTCAACTTTGTCAAATGGCCTAAATGGTTGGTGCCAGTGTCAAAGCGTTCATAAAGCTCTGCTGTAAATTGTGTCCAAGCCACATACCCTTGGCGGGCATTTTTTCTCCATTTCCACCATTGCCAACGTTCTTGATCTATATGGAGAACACCGTACCATAGTTTTTCCAACTCATCTGTAATGCCATACAAAGAGAAATAATGTTCCATTTGAGTTACCCAGCCAGTGGGATCCGAGCCATCATATTTGTTCACATCCACACGCGGAAGGCATAGGTCACGCTGAAAGTGATGGGCCTGGAAATTTTGAGAATTAGAGAAAGTTTCACCTTTAGAGTACAAAGGTGGATCAAAGGAGGGAAGATCTAGAGGGATATTTAGCTTAGTGCAGATCATGGTAGTGAAGGATGCAAGATGGGTAGAGAGGTCCTATTTGATGGTTTCCATTTTGGTGTTTATGGAGGAATGCATGTTTTTATTGATGGTGGAACAAATGGCACTAAGATACCTCACTTCCTGTTGGTTCTCTATGAAATTAGAGATAAGGAATTGAAGCGAGCTTCCAAGTCTTGGATATAGGTGTGGTCTGTGATGAAGAGGGAATATGAAAAGGGATGGGTGGGACCACATAGAAAATGGGTTATGGGTGAAGTGTATCATGACAATCAGGGTGATGAGGGGAATCCAAAGGGGTAAGGCCCAAATAAGGGTGTTGAAAGGGGGTCGGGTCCACGAGAAAAAAAAAAATGTTGAAAAATGATAGGTATGATTGCGATAAGGGTGAAGAGAGGAATCCAAATGGATAGGGCTCAAATATGTATATATTTTTCTTCTTCTATGGAGTTATACTCCGATCTGAAGAATACTACAATGTTGAAATTCCCAAATTCTTAACATGAATAAATGTGTAGTAATTTCGCAACTCGAATGCAAGAGGCACAATTGCACGACAATAGATCTTGTCTATTATGTTTTTTTTTTCATCCCAAGGGTTAGGATATGCAGGGTATCTATAAACAAGGGTTTTCCCTGTGCTTTAGCTCTTTGATATACATCCATGGTCCAATAGTATTACTCGACCCAATATCTCAGGGCACCAACTAAGGAGGCTAGATCGTTCCCTTAGCCGTACTACCCAAACTACCCAGGTACTAGAGAGTATCTTCCTGAGTATTGTTCTCGGTGGCACTATATTAGCCAAGCGATCGATCAATTTATCATGGAGCGCTTTAGGATATCTAGGTCGATCCATATACAGGTGTTATCTGATGCGCTACCACTCGAAGGGGCACCAACATGGGTTACAAGGGTGGCCAATAGATGTGTGCTTAAGTACCACTTATATTTCCTACGTGTATGACTTCCCAAATGCTAGTTTATGCATGTAATGATAGATCTCTATAGATTTAAGACGTCATAATACATCTCTACCCTGAAAAAAAATTAACCCACAATTTTCTACCAAGGAAAGTGCTTTGATACCACTTGTAGTATTCCAAATATAAAATAGTATGCAGAACATAAATATTTCAGCTAGAAATGGCAGAAAAACAATGATATAACTAAAACAATACCAAAATAATACCAGAATAACACCAGAAAGAACACCTTGATTAATCATAGAAATGTTCACTTGCCTCTTCGAGGGGGCAACCTCCAGCAAAGCAAAGCTCTATTACAATAATATCCAAGACAAAAGTTCTCATACCCTCTATTCCTATTTATACTAAATCTATCTATCCAAAAGAACAATCTAGAGAAAGATCCTTCTAGAAGTGGAAGCTTCTATTAGGTCTTCTGATATTTGACTTATTGTTCTTTATTTCCAGGGCTTATTAATATTGGCCTTTATTACATGGAAATATATTATTCTACCTACGTGAGGAGTTAGGGAGGTTAGGTCCCTAACATCTACCTGCTTCATGTCCTTCTAGTCTCCCAACCACATTCCCCAATGATGACGTCGATGCCACCAGTCCTCCTTCATCGTCGGAGCTATATTCACTCATTGCAAGTCGCTTGTTGGTAATCATCGAAGGATTTGCGCAAAACTATCCATCATCTTGTTCCTTCATTGCATGAGGGATTCCTCAAGAAACATTTTGAAAGGATCTCCTATCCCATCATCTTTCTTTTCTCCTTCCATGAGAGGTCGCTTGGGCGTGCGAGAGCTTTGGTCCTCAAGAGAAACAAGCTCGAGACCCAATTCTTTGTGCTCTGACCTCGTTGGGAACATGCATTAAGACGACAATTAGCAGACTGCTTTGATACCACCGATCCAAATTTTATGAGTAGAACGAAATGACTACACATTATTAACAGATGATTAGCACAAAATAACAGAGATACAGTAAAACCAGTTTTCTATTCAATAAGTAAATAAGCGGAAACTATAAAATGCAGCGGAAAACAAGCTTGCTGGAATGGTGGCGAATTATCTCTAAGAATATATGTGACGATTGTGCTCATTTGCAAGAAGATGATTACAATGAGGCTCTGAAGGCCTTTTTACAATAAACAGGAGTGTCAAAAACCCTAGACATCCAAAAACCTAACCCCAGGAGATGAAGCACCAAAAGTCATGTGGGCCCCATTTGGGTAAGTTAGTACATCAACTTCCTGGGGTCGTAACTTTTGCATACGATCTTCATTTTAAGCTTACGGTAGCCTATTGGAAACATCTATCTAGGGACTACAACAGTTGGCAAAAATTTGATGATGAATTTTTACGATAGAAACCTACCCAAAAAATGTTGTTTAGGGCCTCAAAATGGCTCCGGAAGTTCAGGACCCGAAAAACTGCTAAAAATAGTAAATTACCAAAATTGCTAGAAAATTGTTTTGAGCCAGTTGGAAGAGGTAGGTGGCCACCGATATCCACCTAGAGAAAACTCTGGCACTCTCAGGCCCAAGAATAAATTTGTCTTGTTTTTTGTGCCCCTATGCAAGCTGCAATTAATGACTGGAATGCATAGAAATGCATGCCCAAGGTCGTACCGTATGCACGCCTTCCTCCCAGGGCTGGACAGACTTAACATTTAAGTAATATCTGTAGGCGTTGATAACAATGAAGGTCGTTGGCCTGTTGGTTTGGTTATGAATGTAAAGGTGTATAGTGGGGAGGAGGTCTCGGGGTCAAACCCGTAGGGCTCCCCCTTTTGGTTTTAATTCATTGTAATATATATATAATACAAATTTGTTCCGCCAATTTTGGCGGTGGCACTATATATATATATATATATATAATACAAATTTTTTCCACCAATTTTGGAGGTGGCGCTATCCATATCTCCAACAGTTAGAACACGGCAAGGTTTGGCGTGGTCCTCCAAATTTGGCGGACCCGCCAAACTTTTAATTTTTTTTCAAAACTTTCTCACGGGCTATCATTGTGCTTTTCTCACCTGCCATGTGGCAACCTCTGATTGGGACACATGGAAACCTCCCACTGGGCCACGTCATCCTCTGCCATGTCAGTGCCACATCATCATGCCACATCATTGTGCCACATCATCGTATAGATTTCCACGTGGCATGATCCTATTGGTCCACGGATCGACCTGAAAGTGCCAAAACTGGGTGACATATGGTAGCCTATGGTGCTGCCACATCACCATGTTGACGTCATGTTGACGTTAGTATGACATGTGTCACATTATACTCATGCCATGTGTGTTTTACATATGATGATGTCACTTGTACGGATGCTAACGTCAGTAGTACGGATGTTGACTCATCCCCTGCTGACTTGGCTAGGTTGACCAAACTTTGACCATGAATATCTTTCAATCTGTAACTCCATTTGACGATTCATTTGCGCCGTTAGAAATATTGTGACGCGCTCTTCGCGATAATGTCATTTTCACTGATTTTGAGGAACTTTGAATTTTTACCCTTTCTTTGTCTGTTGAGGCGATTCTGACCATCATGAGTTGCTTCTACAAGTTCCAAGTTGTTCTTAGCCTTCTCTGGATCCTTTTTGGATCATGCCTTCCCACTGAAATATTTTCAGACCACCAAAATCTTTCATCAATCAACAGGTAAGTGAGGGAAGAGTCCCCTCACTTTGTCCTTCTCAATCCACTTTGCCTTGCTTGGATGTGTGCCCTTTAAGCCTACTCGAAAATAATAAACATCACCCCTATGTGAAGTCCTTGTCCTTATGTCCAGAATGATATATTCGTGTAACTCATCCAACTACTCATGTGCAAGCTCATCAACTGAAGGTATTCAAACTTCCTCATCCTGATCCATTATTATGGGAGGCTCAAAAAGTTTCATCAAGTTCTTGACGTTCATAACGGAGTAAATCTACATATAAGGTGGAAGATCTAGATGAAAAGCATTGGTGTCACTTTTCTCCAAGATAGTGAAGGGTCCATAATGAATGGGCTTGAGTTTCTTCCCTCCACCCTGCAATCTCTCCTTGTTGATGTGAAGCCATACCCGGTCTCAAACCTAGAACTGATGATCAACCTTGTGTTTTTCATGTTGAGCTTTATACTATGCTTGACTCTTCTCCAATTGTTCCATGACTGCCTGGTGCACCTGTTGGATCCTCTGGATAAACTTGCAGGATCTATCCTATGTTCGTTCTTCATTCACATCGACATCTCTCCTATACATCAAGTCCAAAGGAACCTTGGGTAGGTACCCAAAACATGTCTCAAAAGTTGAACTCTGAGTGGATGAATGTAAATCTCAGTTGTAAGCATGATGTACATAGGGTATATGTTCATCCCATAACTTTGGATGCTTGTTGCAGTAGCCTCGAAGCAAAAGTACCAATGTTATATTTACCACCTCTGTTTGTTTGTCGGTCTATGGATGGAAAGCAGGCTCCTCTTCAATTTGGTGTCCATCATTCTCCACAAGCTAGTCCAAAATTCCCCAAGGAATTGAGTATCTCGATCCGAGACAATGGTTGTGGGTAACCCAAAGTGAACCCAAACATGTTGAAAGAAGAGATTAGCAGTCTACTCAGTAGTGATCTTCTTTTTACATGGCATCAAGATACACATATTGATGAACCTATCCACTACAACATACAAATAGTCATGACACCCTTTGGTCATTGGTAAACCCCCTACAAAATCCATGGAGATACTTTCCCATGGATGGGATGGAACAGGAAGTGGTGATTATAGCCCCAGTTTTCTATTAGTGGGCTTACTAGTAGAACACATCACACATCCCTTTACATATTTAGTTACAATTTCTTTCATTTGAGGCCAATAACAAAACCTCTGCAAATGAGCCATATTTTCTCCTGCCCCAAAATTCCCAAACACAAGAGAAGTGTGAGCTTCTCATATTACTTGGACTCGTTCACTTGTAGGAATACATAGCTTTCCAAGATGGTAGAGTATTTTTCCCTACAGACAATAGTTCTTTACCTATGCACCATGGGTTAGCTTCTCATATACTTCTTTAAAATCTTCATTAATGGCATATTGTTCTACATAGTTGTTAGGGTCCTAACCCGCACATAGGTAGAACAATATATTCGGATGTAATAAAGGTCAATAGTAATAAGGCCTTTCAATAAAATAGAATAAGGCGGATGTAAGAAGACCTAATAGAAGCTTCCGCTTCTAGAAGGATCTTCCTCTAGATGCTTTGTTTTAGTATAAATAGGAGTCGAGGGTATGAGAACCCTATCTTGGATATTATTGTAATAGAGAGCTACTCAACTGGAGGTTGCCCCCTCGAAGAGGCCTATGAACATTGCTTTCAGAATCAAAGTGTTATTTCTGTTGTTGTTCTTATATCATTTCAGTGCTATTGCGGTGATTGTTCTGGTTATATTGTTGTTATTCTTCCATTTCTAGCATTTTATTTATGTTCTGCATACTTTTTATATCTAGTATATTACAAGTGGTATCAGATCACTTTCCTTGGCAAAAAGTGTGGGTTAAATTTTTTTTTCAGGGTAGAGACGTATTCCGGCATCTTTAAGCCATAGATATCTATCGTTACACGCATAAACCCGTGGTTGAGGGATTCATACATGTAGGAAATAAAAGTGGTACTTAAGCGCACATCTATTGGCCACCCTTGTAACCCATGTTGGTACCCCTTCGAGTGGTAGCGCATCAGAAAACACCTGTGTATGGATCGGCCTAGATTACCTAAAGCCCTCTTTAGATAAACCGATCGATCACCTGACTGCTATAGTGTCACCAAGAACAACACTTGGGAAGATACTCTCTAGTACCTGGGTAGTCAGGTAGTACAACTAAGGGTACAGTCCATCCTTTTTATTTAGTGCCCTGAGATATTGGGCCGAGTACTACTATTGGACCCCGCACATATATCAGAGAGTTATAGCATAGGGCAAAATCTTGTCTGTAGAACCCTTGAATACATAACCCTTGGGGACAGAAACATAAACAAATTAAAACAGACAAGATCTATTGTCACACAACTGTGTTTGGGTTGCCAAGTAAATACACATTTCTTTCTGGTTAAGCATTTGGTCATTTTCTCTCTGCAGTATTCTTCAAACCGAAGTATAACTTCGCAGGTGTAAAAAAAAAAAATCTAGAAAAACTTTCACCATTATTTGAGACCTATTCCATTGGATTCATCTCTTCTCCCTTATCACATTCATCCATATCATTTTTCGGTAAAATTTTTGACCCCGCCCGCTCCTTTTCAGTTCCCCCATCCTCATGGCCCATACCCATAGCCAAGACTTGGAATCTCACTTCAACACCTTGAAATCTGGTCTCATCGAAACCCAACAAGAAGTGAAACATCTCAATGCCAATGTTGCAGCCATCAATACCACCATGCAATCCTCAATGGAGGAAATCAAACAACACTTCACCACCCAACTTGAATCATTCTTTTCGGCACTCTGCACCAAACTACATATCCCTACAGATAACCCTTCATCTTCCCCACCTCCACATCCTGAAGGTGACCATTCCTCTCATTCCAATAACTCTCAGAACCATCACTTTCAATGTGACCTATGCCTGCCGCGGGTAGATATGACCAAATTTGATGGCTTGGACCCCATTGGTTGGGTAACCTAAATGGAACATTATTTCTCTTTATACAGCATTACAGATGACTTGGCCAAACTCTGGTATGGTGTTCTCCATCTAGATCAAGAACGGTGGCAATGGAGAAAAACCTCTCGTCAAGGGTATATTGCTTGGACACATTTTGTGGCAGAGATTTATGAACTCTTTGACACTGACACCAACCATTTGGGTCGTTTGACAAAGTTGAAACAATTAGGAACAATGGAAGACTTTATATCTGCATTTGAGTGCTTGGCTTTTAGAACAGAGGGCATGTTTGATGCCTTTTTCCAAGAGTGTTTTATCAGCGGCCTCAAGTTTGAGATTTGGGCCCATGTCCTCATGGCTCAGCCTCAGAGTTGGGTGGAGGCTACTAAAAGAGATAAAGAAACACTACAGGTTGTATCTTCTCAAAACTGAAAACCATACTTTATCCCTCGCCCTAAACCAATAAATCCCACTACTCTCTCTGCTCCACTAAAGATCCAAAAATTGACCAGGGCTGAAATGGTTGAACGCCAACTCAAAG
>JASDQU010013607.1:62603-72701 GCA_032191745.1 Picea mariana | reverse complement strand
GTTGCATTGCCCAAGAAACTCATTGCTACATCCATGCTGTCAATAATTTCCAAATCATGATTGCCAATGGTGGTTCCATGAAATGTGGAGGGCGTTGTGAAAATGTGCATCTCCAAATTGGTGACTACCACCTAAAATCCCATATGTTTTCTATCGACATGGGAGGTTGTGACATTGTGTTGGGTGTAGACTAGCTAAGGACTTTGGGTCCCATTCTCATGGATTTTAAAGACTTGACCATGCAATTCAACCAGGAGGGACACCAATATAAGTTCCAAGGCATAACCATCGGTTCACCTGAGATCATTAGTTCCCATCACATGTAAGAACTGCTCAAAAAAGGTCATTATGGTGTTATCACCCAACTCCATGCCATACAAGAAACAGAGACACCCTCGGTCCCGCAAGACCTCCAAGCCATCCTTTCTACACATCAATTGGTCTTTTCCACTCCCCAAGGACTCCCTCCTTCCCATGGTGTTCATGATCATTCCATTCCCTTTGTACTCAAAATCCTTCCTCCCAATATTTGTCTGTATCGTCACCCCTTTTCGTAAAAAAATTAAATAGAGAAAACGGTCTAGGAACTCCTTAATGCAGGCATTATTCGCCCTAGTACGAGCCCCTACTCTTCTCTTGTGGTCATGGTCCTAAAGAAATAAGGTTCTTGGAGAATGTGTCCTGACTTCCGTGCCCTCAACAAACTTACCATCAAAGACAAATTCCCCATTCCTGTCATTGATGACCTCCTGGATGAATTGAGTGGCGCCCAATTCTTCACTAAACTAGATCTTTGTTCGGGCTACCACTATATATGTATGAAAGAGGCAGACATTCCCAAGACTTCCTTTAGAACTCATGAGGGCCACTATGAGTTTTTGTTCATGCCCTTTGGCTTGTGTAATGCCCCCTCCACCTTCCAAAGCCTCATGAATCATGTCTTTCGTCCTTTTCTCTGCTATTTTGTCTTCGTTTTCTTTGATGATATCCTCATCTATAGAAAAACCTGGACAGACCATCTTGGTCATGTGGATCGAGTTCTCCATCTACTCTCTCAGCACCAAATTTTCCTGAAATAGTCTAAATGTGCTTTTGGCGCTTCCGAATTAGAATACTTGGGTCATCTGGTTGGCAAGGATGGCGTCAGGGTGGATCCTAAAAATATTGAAGCTATGCAAGACTGGCCTCACCCAAAGAATCTTAAGAGCTTGCGTGGATTTCTGGGCTTAACATGGTATTATCGCAATTTTGTTAAGAATTATGGGAAGATTGCAGCACCTCTCACTGCTCTCCTCAAAAAGAAATCTTTCACTTGGACTCCAGCCACTGCTCAATCTTTTCAAACCTTGAAGATGGACATGTGCACCACTCCAGTCCTCTCCCTTCCCAATTTCACAAAGACCTTTGTGTTCGAATGTGATGCCTCAGGGAAAGGAGTTGGTGTTGTCCTT
This sequence comes from Picea mariana, assembly GCA_032191745.1. Lineage (NCBI taxonomy): Eukaryota > Viridiplantae > Streptophyta > Pinopsida > Pinales > Pinaceae > Picea > Picea mariana. Next base: position 71,250 of record JASDQU010013607.1, on the reverse strand, counting down.
ATGCAAGAGGGTCGACCTTTGGCCTTTACCAGCAAGAAACTATCTGAAAGAAATCTGGGCAAATCCATCTATGAAAAGGAAATGTTGGATATTCTGCATGTCATTTATCTATGGCACCCTTATCTATTGGGGCAATGTTTCCAAATTAAGACAGACCATCAAAGCCTCAATTATTTTCTGGAACAACGCATTTCCTCCCCAGAACAACAAAAATGGGTGAATAAGCTCTTTGTATATGATTATGAGATCATTTACAAGAAAGGCAAAGACAATGTGGTTGTGGATGCACTTTCCCGCAAATATGAAGATGAAGGATCCCTTTTTTCTCTTTCATTCATTTTCCCAGATTGGCTCCAAGTCGTTCGCCAGGAATGGCTACAGGATCCCAAAAGTTTGTAGTTGTTCCAACAATTGTAGTCCAATGCTCCAGCTTCCCCAGGGTACTCTTGGCTCCATGATGAAATTCGATACAAAGTTCATTTGTATTTAAGTAAACAATCAAAGCTTAAATCCACGGTAATTTATGAGCTTCATGCTACACCCATAGCAGGGCACTTCGGGTTCACCAAAACCTATGACAGGGTCAAACGATCCTTTTTCTAGGATGGTATGAAACAGGAAATTCGTAATTTTTTCACTGAATGTGATGTATGTCAATGCAACAAGAGAGAAACAGTCATATATCTGGGCACACTACAACCGCTCCTGATTCCACCTGCTATTTGGAAGGATATCTCTATGGATTTTATTACCAACTTACCCAAATCGGGAAATAAATCAGTCATCATGGTGGTTGTTAATCGCCTTTCCAAGTATGCTCATTTATGCACCCTTCAACACCCATTTACAGCATCCACGGTGGCTAAAATTTTCATGGATTAGGTCTTCAAGCTTCATGGCATGCCACACTCTATTGTTTCTAATCACGACCCAACTTTCACAAGCAATTTTTGGCAAGAACTGTTCAAGATACAAGGCATCGAATTGCATCTCATCACAGCTTATCATCCCTAGACTGATGGCCAAACAAAAGTTGTCAACAAGTGTTTGGAAACATATTTGAGGTGTTTTTCCTCGGAAAAGCAAAATCAGTGGGCTCAATGGTTACCCTAGCTGAATGGTGGTACAACACTTCATACCATACAGCTACACACATGAATCCTTTTGAAGCAGTATATGGATAGAAGCCACCTTCAGTTCTCTCATACTTACCAGGTGCCTTGAAGGTCCAGGCGGTTTACCTAACACTTACAGCTCAAGAGGCTATTCTCCGTACACTCAAAGAGAATTTGGTCATGGCAACAAGCAGATCAAGGTCACTCTGAACGTCAATTTGCAGAAGGGGATCAAGTGTTTCTTCGACTGCAACCTTACAAGAAAACTTCCCTCAAGGCCAAGCATTGTCAGAAGCTAGCACCCAAACTTTATGGTCCTTATAACATTCTCAAGCGTGTGGGACAAGTAGCCTATCAATTAACTTTTCCCAGCTAGTCGAAGCTACATCTTGTTTTTCATGTTTCATTCTTAAAGAAGGTGATTGGAGCTAAGTGCCAAATTCAAACCAACCTTCCAGAGTTAGCTGAAGAAGGATCCATTTGGCTACATCCAGAAGCATTTTTGTACCAGCATGAGCGTCACCTACATCAGAGAACCATCAAGGAAGTGCTACTCCAGTGGAAAGATACAACTCCAGTAGATGCCACTTGGGAACCAACTACCATTCTGCAACAATTTCCTCATCTCAAGCCTTGAGGACAAGGTTGTTTTTAAGGGGGTGGACATGTTAGGGTCCTAACCTGCACATAGGTAGAACAATATATTCATATGTAATAAAGGTCAATATTAATAAGTCCTTTCAATAAAATAGAATAAGGCAGATGTAAGAAGACCTAATAGAAGCTTCCGCTTCTAAAAGGATCTTCCTCTAGATGATTCTTTTTAGTATAAATAGGATTCGAGGGTATGAGAACCCTATCTTGGATATTATTGTAATAGAGCGTTGCTCAACTGGAGGTTGCCCCCTCGAAGAGGCCTGTGAACATTGCTTTCAGAATCAAAGTGTTATTTATGTTGTTGTTCTTATATCATTTCAGTGTTATTGTGGTGATTGTTCTGGTTATATTGTTGTTATTATGCCATTTCTAACATTTTATTTATGTTCTGCATACTTTTCATGCCTAGTATATTACAATAGTTATCATGAGATAAAGAAGTATTCTTCAAAATAATAGAAGCAACAATAGGAGGTCTAGAAAGCATATTGGCTACCTTGTTACTTGTACCCTTTTTGTACTTTATTACCGAATGAAATTGTTGTAGAAAACCCATACATCTATAGTGTTGAGATTGTTGCAGTTTGGTCTGTGCTTGGAGATATTATAAGGGCTGGTGATCTGTATGTATGATTGTTTCCTTCCCTAAAAATTAGTGCTTCCATTTCTTTACGCTTTGGAATAATGCATACAACTCTTTATCATATGTAGGATAGTTAACAACAGCTTGGTTAAAAGTTTCATAGTGGTAACAGATAGTCTTATGATATTGCATCAATAATGCACCCATGGCATATCCACTGACATCTGTCTCTATCTCAAAAGGATGTTGAAGATTCGGTAGTGCTAATATTGGTGTGGTACTGATCTTCTCCTTCAAAGTGTCGAAATATTTATGTTGCTTTCCGTCCCACTGAAAAGTGTTCTTCACACTGATTAAGGCATGCAAAGGAGCTGCTATGAAAGAGAAGTTTGAAATGAACCTCTTCCAATATTGGACTGCACCTAAGAAGCTTCGGACCTTGGTTACACTTTTTGGCTCAGGCCAGTTTACAATTACATCAATTTTGGAAGGATCAATTTTTAATTGTCCTCCTCCTACAATATGACCTAAGTACACAAGTGCAGTCTTGCCAAATTCACATTTAGAAAATTTTACATACAGCTTTTCCCTTTGCAAAGTATCCAATACTTGCTTTACATGCCTCACATGTTCATCCCAAGTCCTGCTAAAAATAAGAATATCATCTAAATACACAATCACAAAGTCATCTTGGAAAGTCTTGAATACATCATACATCACACGCATGAAAGTTATCGGAGCATTACAAAGCCCAAACGGCATAACTAACCACTCAAACAAACTCTGTTTGGTTTTAAAGGTAGTTTTCCATGCATCTTGTTCTGCGACCCTGATTTGATTGTTGCACAAAATTGCAAGTAGTCAGCGCTCCCCAGTGTATTGTGACATGGGACTAATCGCCTCTCATGGATCCTTGAAATATAGTGGAGGTGAGTTTACCAATTACCTGTGGGTTTTGGTGTAACAACAGTTGTACTACCAACAATTGGTATTAGAGCTAGAGGTCATGAGTTTGATACACACTCGGCTTGGGCTGAGGGGGAGATAGTTGCATGAAATTTAAAGTAGTCAGTTCTCCCCGATGTATCATGACACGTGACTAATCACCTCTCGTGGATCCTTGGAATCTGGCAGTGGTGAGTTTACCAATCACCTACGGGTTTTGGTGTAACGACAGTCGTACTACCAACATTGATGATATCCACTGCGTAAATCCAACTTATTGAAATAAACATCATTCTTAAACTGGTCAAGCAAATCATCTATACGAGGAAGAGGGTACCGATTTTTCACCGTGATTTTATTTAAGGCTCAGTAATCGACACACATTCGCCATGTGCCATATTTATTTGGCACCATCACGATCGGAGAACCACAAGGATATTAACTTTGTTTGATGACGCCTTGATCCAATAATCCCTATACCTACTTCTTGATCTCTATCATCTCCACAACTGACATCCTGTACATGCCCACATTAGGAAGAGGAGAATCCTGTTGAAGATGTATCTCATGTTGGATTTCCCTCTTAGGAGGTAATCCATCTGGTTACTGAAAAACATCATCATACTTAGAAACAATATCAATTAATTCATTTTTATGAGAAGGATCACATCCTTGGAAAGCGACGGATGTCCCGACATCTTTCTCTCTTATGACCATGAGTACATATCTCTTATTAGTGTTTATGAGTCTTTTCATTTTCCTTACACTAACAAGTGTTGTATTTACCCTCATGTTGTGAGCTCTAACAATATATTCCACTCCCCCGTTAGTAAGGTGGTATTTGTTCTCATGACGAAAGAAGATTGTTTTTCTATCATAAAGATAAGGAATTCCCAACACTATGCCACATATATCAAGTCCACTTCACCAATCAACTTTGAAGCAATAGCAAATCTGACCCTACATTGTTTGGTGACATTAATTTTTTCTCTATCATATACCCAACCAAGAGGATAAGGATTCATATGTGGTTTTGTTTCAACACCCATTTTCTTGACAAGTGCTTCAAATATTAAGTTTATTTGGGAACCCGGATCAAACAATGTATCTATTTTAGTGTGTTTAGATACAACTCTTATATGAAATAATCCATTCCTCTTTCATTCATCATCATGAGATTCATTATTGGAACTTGAACTAGCATGAAGGGAATATTTACCTTGTACTCCAACCGTTGTGATATTTCCTCCATCCCCTGAATTGGAACCAAGATCTTGTTGCACTGTAGCAATGGTTTTTGTCTTCCCCTTTCCACCGAATTGTTTCGGTTTCTTTTTTGGATGCAATTTCCAACATTGTTCATCATTGTGACCAATTTTCTTGCAATGAATGCAAGATGGCTTTCTTCCTTCTCTCGTCACTGTGGCGATCTTTTTTTCCTTCCTTTTAAACTTCTTCAAATATTTATGTGGGAGATTGGAAGGTTTCTTCATGGGATCATATTGAACATGCTTCCCCCTATTCTCAAGGTGAGTGGCTTGCACACAAACTTCGTCAAGACTAGTGGGGTTAAACAAGAGCAAAGTATGATGAATATAAGTCTGAAGTGCACCAATATACTTCATTAAAGTTTCATAAGAATCCAAAGGAATGTTTAATGCAAGAGATTTCTTCCTAAATTCTTCTGTGAAACTTTGTACAGTTTGACCTTTACTTTCCCTTAAAGTTTTCCATTCCATCATTGCTTTATGTAAATACCCTAATGGATAAAATTGTTTCCTTGTCGCTGATTTAAATTTTGACCATGAGGAAAAAAGATTACCACACTTACTTATGTCCTGGAGCTTTCTCTCCCACCATATGAGAGTGGTTCCTTCCAACCAAAGAGAAGCCAGTTGCACTTTAACTTCCTCTTCATCAATATGTTGAACACGGCAATATACTTCAACCTGTCGGATCCAATTATCTAGCTTTTCAGGATTAGCATCTCCATTAAACATAGGTAAATCAAATTTTACATCAATCTTTAATAATGGTTTTTTAAAGGAAGCTTTATGGCTAGAATGATGAGAATGATGAGAATGCTCAGAGGAAGAAGAACTAGAACTTGAAGGTGAAGATGGAGGATTACGAGGATCTCCTCCAGCCCCTTGGTTTACCGAAGCATCATCATTATCATGTGCTTCCTTTTTCTTCCCTTTCTTATTCATCCTCTTCTCGTAATCTCTATACATTTGTTCGACCATTTCTGACATGTGATAAAATACCATATGAAAGTTTTTTCTCTTGTTCATCAGGCTTGTTCTCTTCTTCCATTTTCTTCCTTCGCAATGCATGACCAACTTAGGGATTGAAAGTATTAAGAGTTCCTTCACCCTGCTTATGTTTGGCCCTAGTAAGCATTCACATTCAACAATTCAAGTCAAAGACGATTTCTTTGATACCAACATGATCAAAGATCTTTTCATCAAGTGACTTATAAAGAATTGCATTAAATGAGAATAAACTAAAGTGCACCATTAAAGAAGGAAAATCTCAATAATGAAGAGACATAAGCATCAAATATGAACACAAAAAACTTGATAACGGAGTTCTTCCCTGGTGGACTACGTCTCCAGGTCCTGCTCTCAAATGGGTAGGCTCTTCCATTAACTCAGCAAAAGAATTTGGGAAAATACATAAGTATACCTCATTCTAAAATCAAGCTACATAAATAATGCTCAGATTAGAAAACAGACAACACCATTGAATTTGTGTCGTTGAATTATCCAAAAATGATTGTCTCCACGCCTCGATCTGACTCTGGCACTCCCAGGCCCAAGAAGAAATTCATCTCGGTTTTTGTGCCCCTCTGCAACCTGCAATTAATGACTGCACTGCATAGAAATGCATGCCCAAGGTTGTATCGTACGCGCAGCTTTCTCCCAGAGCTGGACGGACTCAGCATTTAAGTAATATATGTGGGCATTGATAACAATGAAGTTCGTTGGCCTATTTTTCGGGGCATGAATGTAAAGGCGTATAGTGCGGAGGAGGTCCCGGGATCAAACCTGCGGGCCTCCCCCTTTTGGTTTTAATTCGTTGTAATATATATATATATATATATATATTACAAAGTTGTACCACCAATTTTGGTGGTAGCGCTTTCCATATTTCCAACAGTTAGAACACGACCAAGTTTGGCTTGGTCTGCCATATTTGGCGGACCCGCCAAACTTTTTTTTTTTTTTCAAAATTTGCTCATGGGTTATCATTGTGTTTTTTCCGCCTGCCACATGGGAGCCCCTGATTGGGCCACATGGAATCCTCCCACTGGGCCACATCTTCCTCTACCATGTCAGTGTCACATCAGCACGCCATGTCATTGTTCCACATCATCGTATGGACTGCCACGTGGCACGATCCTATTGGTCCATGGATCGACCCAAAAGTGTCAAAAATGGGTGTCACGTGTCAGCCTCTGGTGTTGTCACGTCACCATGTTGACGTCAGCATGACACGTGTCACCTTATTCTCCTTCCATGTGTTTTGTACGGATGTTGACATCATTTGTACCGATGCTGACGTCAGCAGTACGAATGTTGACTCATCCCCCTTTGACTGGGCTAGGTTGACCAAACTTTGACCGCGAATATATTTCAATCCGTAACTCTGTTTGACGAGTCATGTGCGTCGTTAGAAATTTTGTGACGCTCTCTTCACGATAATTTTATTTTCACTGATTTTTGGGAACTTTGAATTTTTGCCCTTTCTCTGTCTGATGAGGCCATTATGAGCATCCTAAGTTGCCTCTACGAGTTCTAAGTTGTTTTTAGCCTTCTATGGATCTTTTTTGGATCAGGTACTCTTTTCTTTCCATGTCTCATATCACCCAATTTTTTTGGACTTTAATTAATTAATGACAATAAATGGGTTTGGAAAAAGGATGCATTGAAAATGAAGGTGCAACACACCCTCTACAAAGGCACCCATAAATGAGACAATATGAACCCTTGTAGGTCATGAACCTCGAGTCCAAAAATTCCCCCCCGTCCATTTCATATTCTTTACATGACTTAGAGAGGGTCCACCTAGGAAACACTCCTTGACTTGAGGAATTACTCACCCAATAGGTCACCATGACAACCCTCCCATACCTAAACTTGGCAAGTTTCATAGGGTCTTTGAGCACTTGTTTGATTTGATAAGGTAGTTTTGATGCACATGTTTTAGGTGGCTCTTGCATTAAATGTGATTTTACTTGGCATGATACATTTCAATTGATACCCTTGGAGGCCATATTCATCTTGTCTTTGCAGAACCTTCTTTGATGGACGATTTGGAGGAACAAGCCTAGCTTGGGCCTTCATTGGGGCAAGAATCCCACAAGTTGGATGCCATGACCCACACCCTGGAAGCAACTAGACAGTGAACGTTTTCTTTGGAGGCATGAGGAGACACCTTGAAGGATGAAACTTAGGCCCCCTTTTCCCAACCTTTGACGTCAGAAGGTCAAAACGTCTCTCTCTAGGGCTTGACATCATGATTTGGGGCTAGTGTTTGATGATGGTGGTAATGACTTGAAGGATAATTGGCATGGCTAGATTGAGAGAATACCCTAGCGCATGAATGGATGCCCTTTTTAGACCCAACAAATTTCTCTCCAAGCTTTACGATTTGATAGAAGTGCCAAAACAACACCCTAGAGGGGCATGATGTCATCTTTTTAGGGTTTCTTTGTGTAAAAATCAAATTAAATTTGTAAAGGGAAAACTTAAACGAGTTCGGCCTCATTATTTTTCATTTTACCCTAATGATATGTGGACAAACTAAATGTAGATATCTTGTATAAATAGAGACCCAATTCATTTCATTTTATCATAGCTCTCTCACTTGAGAAGACATACTTGGCTGAAATTTTCGCCCTCTTTGGGAATTTTTTCTATCTCTCTCTCTTGTTCTAAATTTTGGATTCTTGTGGGTATATTTTGGAGATAAATTGGTGTGCTACTCTTCTTGGAGGCTTATTCTTGCATGTGGATGGAATCTACTTGGTAAATTAGGGTTTTATCTTGCTATCTTGTGGAATTGGTAAGGAATTTTTTGAATTTATTGGTAATTTTTTCTTGTTTCATGCTATTCTTGTCTAAAACCCTTGGAGGAGTATAAGGGCACACACCCTCCACCAAGTTTCATCTTAATTGTTATTTGATAAGTCATTTTTCACAAGGTTGCTAGGAGGAGTAAAAAAGTTTACACCCTCCTAGACTTACCTTTATTGGATTCACTTACTCTAGGGAGTAAAATAGATTACACCCCTAGAGAAGTAGTGGATCCAACTATTACAACCAAGACTCCATTACCCAAT
>JASDQU010013606.1:169284-181456 GCA_032191745.1 Picea mariana | reverse complement strand
GGGTTAAAGAGAAATGAGGAACACACATAGACAATTGTTTACTCACCCATAGTGAAGGCCCTAGGTCACACCTTGTATCAATTATTTGTGGATTGAAAGATAAGGAAAATTAATCCCATAAATTGGCTTGAAGAGGTAGTCTATCATTTACCTGGCGTTTTTGTTTAATATGAATATCTTTTAAATTCATAAACAATTGGTGGTACCCATAATCAAGAGATATATCTTTACAATCATTGAGATTATTTTTAACATTAAGTGTGAATAAGTCTTTTAGTTAATGTTAGCTAGAGATAACTGCTTCGCCCAATGTGTCGCCATTTGTTGAGGTCTCAACAACTCTCCTTATTTTTTTACAAAAATAAAGGGGCCCCCATTTGAAATTTTGAAAATACTGTTTTCATTTACTTTGATTTTATCTCGCTTGATTTTAAAACATGGTTTAATTGTTTTTCTTTTCTTTGATTGTTTTGTTTTGCATCAATTCTCTTGGTTTGTCTTTCATGGGATAATGACTTGGTTATGTGTTTCTTTTGAAGTGAAACCATCAGTGTGATTATCTGCATATTTTGAATTAAGGAATCATTAAAAGAATAATGATCACATTTTTGGTGGTAAACTTGTTACGCCATGAAAACAAGTTGTTATCTTGAATATGAATAATGGTTGTGCCATCCGAGTCTCTTCATTTTTGGTCATACAATATTGTTTGCATGCTTATCTAAATGTATTCAAGTCAATTCCATGCATCAATTTGCTTATCATGATATTTCCACAATTTCGTCAAAGTTGGTTTTCAGTGCATAAATGAGTTAGTTGAGCATCTTGGCGGATTGAAAAAAATTCATTGAAAATTCAAATTTTGAGATAAACAATCCGCGCCTTAGAAGAATACATGTCAAAAAATTAAAGTGAACTGATAGTTTTGGGATCTACATAACGCATTATGTTTTACAAGCCATGAACTTTTACTTAAAATTATACATTTTCTGCTCTTTGGCAAAATAAAATTAAATCAATTAAAATTCTTCTCATATGCACTTATTCCATGCCTTAAGAGAATGTATATTAAATGTTGTTGGTGAGAAGATAATTTTCCTGAAATAATAATGCTTATTATGCACTTATTCCATGCCTTAAGAGAATGTATATTAAATATTGTTGGTGAGAAGATAGTTTTACTGAAATAATGAAGCTTATTAAACTCATTTTTATTCAAGTAAAACATGAAATGGCCCAACAAAAAAAAATAATGATAAATGGGAGTACATCATTAACATTTTCATTATTAAATTTAAAACAGCTTCCTATTTTACTATTAAAAAAACCTAATTGGAGATGTGATTTTGAGGACAAAGTATTAGAGCGAGCTCAAAGAACGAACTCACGCATAAGTGGTTAGGGTTTCCAAGAAAACGCATGGAAAAGCCAGCGCGCCCCGAAGATCGAGTGGAAGCTAACACTCACTAATCAAACTTGAAGACACGTAGAGATTGGTGTCAGAAATGGGTTCCAACTCATGATAAGTTGTATGTGAAGGAATATGCTTAGGTTGGAGAAATTCGATCTAACCAAAAGGAACACGATACCACTTAGAATCTGTCACCATACCAATGATCCGTTAAATAAAATACACAAACACTAATCCGATAAAAGAAAGATCGTGCCACGATATCACTTATTACGTCATGAAATTAGTGGTTCAACAAATGTGTGGGGTTTTGTTCCATGAAATCATCAAATGGATTCCCAAGATTGCTGAGGGCTGGTAACATGAGATCATGGGGAGAAAAAAATTGAGGGCTGGTAACATGAGATCATGGTAACAGGAAATTGATGTGGCACGATATCACTTATTACGTCATGAAATTAGTGGTTCAACAAATGTGTGGGGTTTTGTTCCACGAAATCATCAATTGGATTTCCAAGATTGCTGAGCTCTGGTAACATGAGATCATGGGGAGAAAAATATTGAGGGCTGGTAACATGAGATCATGGTAACAGTAAATTGATGATGATGATGATAACATGAAATTGATGATGATGATGGGAGAAAAAAATTGAGGATTGGTAACATGAGATCAGGTAATAGGAAATTGATGATGATGATGGGGAGAAAAAAATTGAGGGCTGGTAACAGGAAATCGATGATGATGATGATGGCTGGTAACATGATATCATGGTAACAGGAAATCAATGAGATTTGATGATGATGATGATGATGATGATGGTGGTGGTGGTGGTGGTGGTGGTGGTCACGACCAAGCCAGATACCAAACTGGTGTATGAGACTCCCTTGTTTGTGGGACAAGGAACCCCCTTCGCCCAACGATTTGACTAGTAAATTCTACGTAGGTATACATAACCTACCCCCCTCTGGTTTTGAACTTGTGACCTCTTAGAAGGAAACACATGTTCTTAACCATTAGGCAATACATTCTTCACGGTTTTCATGCCAGGGGATAAACGAATGACATATGGATAGAAAAGACGGCCGCGACTCACTAGAAATGAAAATTATAAAGCCAAGGGGTCGACCATAACATGGGGGAGGCCATTGTGCTAGAGGAGGCGTTCCAATGGGGCTAGATGATAAGTTGGTCATGTACTGTTAGTTCTGCATAACTGTTGCAAATGTAGATCAAGGTAGTTATTAAGTGTTCATGTTAGACAATTCTGTGGTTATGGTCATGTGATTTTGAGGCAAGCCCTGGATCACCGTGTGCGCATGGAAATCATTCTGCGTGCGCAAAGGGGGATATATCCTACACGATGTATATGAATGATTGTGTGTGTAGTTGTTTTATGAGTTTTTCCACTGTTATAGTCGTTATATATTAAGTGACTTCAGAGGTAATCGTATGGGTTCTGGCGTGAAGCTAGAAATGTCGTGCGTGCTGAGAGTCAGTCGACGCGGTTGACACAGTGACGGTTGAACGCACAAAATTTTTAAGACATAGTTTTTGTGCGCGGTACGAGACCAATTTGCACACAATAGGAAATTGTATATGCATATAGCACAAGGCCAGTTCTGCGCGCTGTTGGTTTCAATGAGTTGCTTCTGCAGAAAAAATAAATGATATCAGAGCTTTATTTAGCGACTTGCACTAGTGGAGACTTTACAATGTGGTAATGAGACTCAACTAGGAGGCTGGATAAGTTACAAAGTGGTATCATAGCTTCAAAATTTTGATATGATGTGGCTCGAGGTAGAGCTAAGGACATTACAAAAAGCAAGGCTTTTCCATGGTGAAAACTATTGCACATTTCAGAACTTATATCCTTTCAACTCATGTAATAACTTATGTACCAATGGTTGTTGTTAAAATGATGTTAATCCAACCAGTTAGGGAAGGAATATGGAATGATTGGTTGGAAAAATTGCAAGAATATGATATAGAGATCAAACCACTAAAATCTATTTGAGGGTAAAATTTGTGTAAGTCAATTGTTGGTGTTGAAGCTGTGACCATTAATCCTTAAGATATACCTCATGAAGATATTGTTGTAGATCCTCTAATAGCTAAATTGGAATGGTACACGAACATAGTATTTCACTTGAGGTCAAGATAGTTTTTGATTGAAATGTCATCCAAGGAGTGGAGGAGCATTGAAAATGAAAGTTTTCAATTGAGGTCAAGATAGTTTTTGATTGAAATGTCATCCAAGGAGTGGAGGAGCATTGAAAATGAAAGTAGTCATATGCGTGTTAATTTGGGGAATCCTATTTAGGATAAATTTTGTTGGAATTCTTTTGAGATGTTTGGGACCATTGAAAGTTGATGAAATGTTGTAAGAGATGCATGAAGCTATATGCAATGGTGATTTATCCTCATTGATCACTTCTCACAAGGTAATAAGAGCTGGATTGTATTAGTCCATGATTTTTGTAGATGCATACAGAAGGGTTAGGAGTTGTATGGCTTACCGAAAATTTTAAGGAAGAATGAAGAGGCTTGTTATGCCTTTAAGAACAATTGGTGTAAATATTCATTTTCTATAGTAGGGATTAGATGAGATAGGCCCCATAAATCGAAAGTCAATTAATGGTCACTCATACATCTTAAATACAACAATGAAGTGGTATGAAGCTGCAGCCTTGAAAGTTGTTGATTTTTCTCAACTCATTCAATTTTTAGAGGAGAACATTGTGTGCAAGTTTGAGTTCCTAAAAAATTTATTACTAATAATAACCAATTTTTGTTGGTTTGAAGTTTAATACCTTTTATGGGAAATATGGCATCATCAATGGCAAGATTTAAATTATTACCCTTAGGCTTAGGGTAGTGAGATGTCATAATCAACCAATAAAATGGCCATTCGAATTTTGAAGAAAACTATCTTTGCCAACTAGAGAAATTATACACAAAGTTATTAGATGCACCATGGTATAGAAAAATTACTCTTAAGGAAAGTATCGGGAAATCTCCCCACTCATTGGTTTATGGAAAATATGTGATACTCCCCATACATTTGGAGTTAAATGCTTTATCATTGGAAACTAGAGTTGAGGATAAGAAGGCAAACTCTACTTTACATTACTGCCAACTTGTGCAATTCGAGGAACATAGGAAACAAGCCTAGTTGGCCATATTGAAACAGCAAGAGTCAATTCAAAAGACAATGAAATATTTTTAAAAAGCAAGAGTCAATTCAAAAGCATTTTAATAGAAAATGAAATATTTTCAAAAGGGACATCTAGTTTATTTTATGGAACAAGGCCAAGGAGAAGCCATCAATACATATAAAGTTTGACACAATTTAGATTAGTCCTTAACAAATTAAAAATATATTTGGTTTGAACATGGATGGAAATCTAGAGAAGTTGCATGTGAATGAGTAATATCTCAAACATTTATTTTTATGATTCTTCCACCTTCTTCGCTTTGTACCATAGAATTGGTTCCATTGTAAATATTTTATTTCGTAAAATTAAGTTTTTCTTAATTTTCTTTTGATCATCGTTATAGGAAAAATGTTCTAAATTTTTAGTAACTTGTAAGGGGTAATTGTTCCATAGTTAGAGATGAATGTTTATGGTTTTTCTTGTATCCCTATTTTTTTACAATTCATTTCATGCACATAGTTTAAAATTTTCCCATTTATAAAATTTATTTGAAAAATCATATGAAAATCCCTAAGTCTAGCTTTCCAAATGTTTTTGAAAAATCATTTTAAGTCTTTATGGAAAACCTTGTTGAATAAGTTTGATCCACATTTTGCGTATTTTTTTCCATGTGGAAGCAACATTATTTTCCACTCTCCACATCCCGCACCAAAATTTGGTGCGGATGTGGAGGTCTACACCATTTGTATCTTCACTTTGCACACACCATCACCGCATCTCACACCAAAATGTTAGTGTGGACATGGAGGTCTCCACCATTTGTATCTTTCTTTCGTCCACATAGATTTTTTCTTCATCTCACATTGTATTCTCATAGAAAAATTCAGTGGTAGTTGAAGGGTGATGACGTTATCTACAATTAATAAAGTCAACTAGCATGAGATACACTAATGTGTCATCCTCAACATAACAAATAAAATATTTAAATAATGTCGGTTTTGTCCATATTTGGGTCATATATAGGACTGTGACATGAAGAAAATATGGCATGTAGAAGGAAACTTGAGCCTTTTTGTGGGCATACCATAAACTTATTGGCTCGTAAAGATGAATTTGATCCTTTTTGTGGGCATACCATAAACTTATTGGCTCGTAAAGATAAATAAATTCATTGGGATACATAATCTAAGTGGTACTTACGGTTGCAGGAAGAAGAACGAGTAAAACTAAAATGTGGATTTGAGGGTTGGCAAAGGCTAGTTGCTTGTTAGAAGATTTTGATGTTAGGGAATTAATAATGTGGTGTGACAAGAGGTTTGATTCAAAGCACATGATCATAAATATTAGGGAAGAGGGGAAGACTCCAATGTCCCTTACTCCATTGATGTTTATGAGGATGCTCTGCCTCCTTGAACCAACAAGAAACTTTAGACTTCATAAGGCTGACGCTTTTTTGGATTCTCAAGGAGGTGGTATTGATCTTTTGAGAGAGAATCCTTCACAACTGTCAATAGGAAATTCTATGAATTACCAAATTGAAGTTCATGACTTGGTTAAGCCTTACCAAGAATTTTCCTAGCTCTTCCCTCAAGCAATCAACTAAGAGACAACAACTTAGGTCCCCAAGTATGTGTTATACGTCATGCATTATGTTGTGCATAGAAATGCCATTTTTGACTATGGATAAATGATTTCAAATGATGTTTCCCACTAATTGTCAAATTTTATCAAGACTAGAAGGTTCTTCAAGATGTTGTACTTGGTTTTCACATTATATAGTGGACTCAGTTCAATGTTGTTGCTTGGCATTATTGAAGCAAAAAGATCCATTTCACTTTTATAGAGTCAAATATTCTTTTGAGGGAAGATTTGGGAAAATTCTGACAAGAAAGGAGATAAAGAGGTTAACCCTTAAAAACAAAAATTTCCTCATAGAGAGGGGCGAGTATTTTTATGAGGAACATCGTAACATATTATACTTTATGGATTTGGAATAAGATCATATCTCCTCCTAAAATTTGTTTGTGATCAATTTTTCTTAATTGATTTTCGTATACATTAAGAAAGATGGTCAATTTTCTTTTATAGAAAGAAAAATAAGCAATTTATATCCACTTCTTTTAAATTTGTTGGATTTTATATCATAGGTATCACTAATTTGGCCAAAATTTCTTAGGGTTTCAATTTGTTTGATCTAAAATAGGTTAAATATATGAAGGGTTTCAAACCTAAGGGAACCTTCAAAACCGATGTAATTTCCATTGGTTACAACACTTGTATCCTTGAAGTAGAAGAATATGTAGAAGGTTCCGAGGAAAACAAATATTGTGACATGGAATTAGATAAAAATGCTAAATTTCTCTCCCCCATGCACACAACCTTGGTATCAATATTAAATATTCCATTTTTCCCGATGATATTCATAATTTGGTCAGTTCTAATACTCATTAAAAAATATTTATTCTTCAGGAAAAGAGCAAATAAGAAACTATTGATGAGCCTAGCCCTGGGGAAATATAGAGGGGTAAGTCTGGATTCAGTTCGAGAGGGGGATTGGTTTCCCACTTTTCTAGGAATACATCGACCTATCCTAGAAAATATGTTTCTCTACCACCTTATGGCAGTGGGAGGAATAACACAAATAGAGCAGGTTCTGATGATGGTAATGAGGATGATCCGCATAAAAATAAGCTAGAAATTGGACATGTTGTTACCCTTGTCCCCAAAAGAAAGATATACTCAAATGGTGACAATGGAAAACAATCTAAAGCACATGATAACAATTCCAATGGAATGGAAGTTGATGATTATGATAAATTGATAGATTAGACAATCATGTAGATTGAAGAAAATAAATTGTTAACTGGAGAGTGTTGCAACATGAATTACCCACTTTTAAATTCAACTCTATCACCTTTCACCATGAAAATTATGAGGAGTCTAGAAAAATCTAGATAGGTAGGATCAGGGTTAAAGGAAAAATAATTCTAGAAAACTGGAATGTTATTGTAGATACCAAAGTATTAGGATTCACTAGATCTATGAAAATGCACCAAGCAACTTGAGACATATTAATAGATTTTATAACTAAGAAACAAGATGAAAATATTATGTTGAAAAACATGATCATTAAATTAGAGTCTACCTTGAATCCTGATCCATTATTTACACGTTCTCTTGACATTAGATGACCCAATGATAACTATGAAGATACATCTAAGAAATCCTCAAAGTATAAAGGAGCTCAAGAACTATGGTTGGGAGTCTAGAAGACTATTGTTTCCAGCATTGAATAAATATGGTTTTATTATTTGAATTATGGGAGATATTAGATAGAGCCTCTATACTTGCTATAAGGATCCATTCTTTGAGAGAATTCCTTGATGTTTAGCTGAAAACATATATCTCTTTTAATGAAAATTTAGTTTGTGCATTTTTATTGAAATATTGCTAATATTAGTGAATACAAAAGGAAAAAGGAGAACCTTTCATCCAAATTGGATAACAAAATGAAACAAATTTGACATGGATGTGATTGCATAATCTACATATTGCAACAATTGATTACTACTTGTGAATTATTGGAATAGAGGAGAAGTATGCTAATCTTCAAATAAATTGATTCCATGAAATAACTAAAGGGAATTTCCCTCACGAGAAATCATAACAAAAACTACAAGGGAATAAATGGAAGTAGATTTGAATATGGAAAAAGTATCATTGCGTTCATAAATAAATTGATAATCTCATGAGTTTTCTTGAGACTGAAATAAGAAAATGGGAGATAGAGTTTGTTATTGATCACACAAAACATGGTTCTATTGCTTTTGAGCAATGTTCCAATCTAAATGTTATTGAGAGTGAAATTCTTTCAATCCTAGTGAAAGAATAAATTAATATAGGCCCTTTGTGTGAGTATATTGAGATGTGGGTAAATAAAACAATGGATATGATACTCAAAGTTTCTTGATGAAACAATTATGGTAGAGCACATAAATTCTATAAAAGCAAAGTCCTTTGAAGAAGGAAGGGTTCAAATTTTGAGCATTTTGCCTATACATTTTGCAAGTATAGAACTCTAAGATTTCATTTTTTCTTTTTTTTATTCCCAATCATTAAGTCATCTCGCCTTTTTGTTTCATAGGCTTGTATCATTGAGGAAATTTTTTGATTGATATCCTTGTTTTGTTCTAGGTCTTCTACATTTATGGTAGGTGGGAGCCCCATCCTAGCCTATAAAAGGAGAACACATTTATTTCTATTGTTTATCTAGATCATGGGAATTATGTAATGCCTTTGGAAAACATTATTTCTGATTTTGAACAACTTTCACTTTGGAATTTGATTTTCTTTTCCAGGTTACACTTCTTGGGGAAAACCCTAGAGTACCTGGGTGGGGAGCATAACAATCATTCCTCCCAACCACCCGAGATAAACCCAATTGATAATGATCACATAATTTTTTTGCTTTTAGACTTTGTATTACATAAAATAATCTTGACATGTGTCCCCTTACATCCCTATGATATTTATTTCCAAAATCATTTAAATATTTTTGAAAAGATCATTGTTATCTCTTTGTTTCCCCCCTTAAGCATTGTCATGGATGCATATTTTGATTACTTACCTTATGGAGGCATGAAATGTTGAGATGAGAAAACAAATTACATACTTACAAATCTTTCTTTTCCTTTTATTTTACATTCTTAATCTACTTGGTACGTTCACAAGCATATTTGTGCTTCAAAATAAATATCTAGTTATTTTAAAGGACTTAGATGTTGAATAAAAATGGGGACTTTAGTAGCATAGAAATATCCCATATCATTTGTTAAGAAAAATAATAGAATTTCGATGATTCAATGGCGAAGAAGTACCACCTCTATTAAATCAAATGAGGGTTCTCTTTTTTCCCCACAAAGACTACCCTCAACATTTATCTTTTTCCGTAGTAAGAAAAAGTCATCAATATGTAGTTGGGTGCATAGTTCCAACTTTGGATATTAAACTCCATGGTTTCAATAACTACCTGCTCTCTTTCTATTCTCCTTCACCTATGGGTTTATGTCTTAAACACCTTATTTCATTTATCAAAGGAGAGTTTTATAATATGATGGATGGGTCATCACAAAGACATTGAGGAAAATATTTCAATAATGTTTGAAACCATGTAGGTTTGGAATGTTCAACAATCCCAATAGTTAGCCCATGATCATCCTATTGATCTCTTTGGAATATTTACTGATGCCCGAGATATATTGAAGTGGTTTTCTATTCCTTGATGGAACCTGTGTGAGTTTTTTTAATGGTTGTGGTGTCCATGGTCATTTCCCTTCAATTATGGTTTTGCATTATCATCACCTTTGCTTTGTTTTCCCACTCTAGTGTTTCTTGGATCACCGGTTGGCACCTTTTATATCCATTTTAGTTCCTTTTGCTATGGAATATATGTGTTCCTCACCATCAATGGAAGACTATGTGTTATCCACTGGATCCATCCATTTTGGGATTGCATCTAGTGAATTCTTGAATGCATGTTGCTTGTCTCTAACTTCATTTTTTTTGTGCCAAAATTTATTCAAAGTCCAAATATCTTCGGTGAAACTCCTCTTCATGGAAATCCTTAGGTCAATAAGGCTAGGGTAGGCCTTCCAAAATAAAATCATCTGAGACCTTCTCTAAGGGAGCATGTATGTTAAAAGCACCTATTTGTAACTTGTAAAACTTAATTTTGTGTGCTTCCATCTGAGCATGAACACAGTTCAAGAGACTATATGCCCTAGTGGTGGTCAAGTATGCTAGGAATGATTTATTGTTCTTAATTTTTAAAATCACTTTCACCCCATGCTTGGTTATTTGATAAGTGATCTCCCTCAATAGCATTTTGTGAGGTACATGGATCAACAATACATGAGGAAAATTGATGCACCCATAGATTATGATATAATTGGCATTTTGTTCCACATACTAGTCATCATTGGGTTCCATTAATCTTATAGACTTCTCAGAAAAGCTCAGGTAGGGCCTACCAAATATGATTTCATAAAGACTTCTAGTAATTTGTCACATATGTATTTGTACTTTTCACTTGGGAGGGATAAATCAATTCCCACTTGTACTCCTTTGCACTAAGTTCA
This sequence comes from Picea mariana, assembly GCA_032191745.1. NCBI lineage: Eukaryota > Viridiplantae > Streptophyta > Pinopsida > Pinales > Pinaceae > Picea > Picea mariana. The sequence goes on along the minus strand of JASDQU010013606.1, from coordinate 170,752 downwards.
TGTCTAGATTGAAGAATGCTAGAAGAGACAAATGATGTAAACTCATAGACTGAAGAATGCTAGAAGAGACAAATAATGTAAACTCATATAGAGAAAATTAAAGAAGAATATTTAGAGAATAAATATGGAATAAATAACATAAAGAGAGTATATAAATAAGATCATGTACCTATGAATGGTCCCAAAACAAAATGGCAGTCATGTTTCTATACTTTTGTTTACTTAATACTATGTAGCCTAATAGCTAGTGCTTACTAGCCCTTGACTTGTAAAAATTGAATAGAGCTCTTTGATTAACACCATGACTGAATGAAACTTTCAGGTTCTCCATTCAAGAGAGGAGGAGATAGAGCAAGAGGAACGATTTAGTAACAATAGTGACTTACATTCCTTCTCCCTCTTTATATGTAGATGTGCACATAAAGCATGGGACAAATGAATCTATTATCAATTGCACTTCCTTTCTCTCTTTTCACCTTTCAAGCATTAAAGAAAGTTAAAAGAGCCAAATGACGTAAACTGATCTGCGAAAAAAGAGAGAAGACAATTTCAAGAGTAAATCTAAAATAAAAAACATCGAGGGAGCATTTGAATAAGAACATGAGGTTTATCAACATGCATCTGATGTTGGAGCTATACATAACCTTGTGACTACACATATATACTAAATTAACTTAGTTTTGCATCAAATATTATTATAAATGATTTCATAGAACAATCTGTAATGGGGAGGTTTTGTAAGCAGGGTCTTTTCTTATGGATCCATGTCTTAATGATAAATATTGAAACCCTTTTTCTCTTTTCTTTATAGGTTTTTCAAGAGTGCCCACATCATGATGATAAATAGACACACTAACTCAGTGGTGAATTGGTCTTGAGTCTCAATAAATTACATTTTTATTCCAAACCAAACATACTCAAATGAAGGCTTGCATTTAAAAGCACGTTTTTCATGCTTGTATTTTGAAGGTTTGCATTTAACAACACGTTTTTCATGCTTGTATTTTGAAGGTTTACATTTAAAAACAAGTTTTTCATGCTTGTATTTTTATGTGTAGGGTCATTGATAAACTTATAGAATGTAACCTGGGTTTCATGGGATTTGTTTGAAATGATGTTTGTACCTAATCATGACATAGGTATAACTCAAGGAAGGGCACACAAAGCAAAGTTAATGAGTCATTATTGTTGGAAAATTGTTAACTTGATGATCCTCTTAGGCATGATGGACTATTGATCTAGTTGAAACCCATTTTTTCTAGCCTATAATAATGATCCTTGATTTCCTCATAATCTAATAATCCTTGAGAGATTCTCTTTATATATCACCATTCTTATCATATCTGTGATTTGAACTTAACCATCAATTTATTGAAACATTACAAAATCTGATTTGAACTTAACCATCAATTTATTGAAACATTACAAAATCTGATTTGAACTTAACCATCAATTTATTGAAACATTA
>JASDQU010013606.1:129288-147861 GCA_032191745.1 Picea mariana | reverse complement strand
CCTGTCGAATGCATTTGCTAGATCGAGTTTGACTATCATACCTTTGTCTTTTAGGCGGAGACTTGAGTGGAGGGCCTCTTGGACCAAGATGATATTGTCCATTATGTTCCTTCCTTTAATGAAACCCCCTTGATTTTCTGGAATGATAGCAGGGAGAACATTTTTAAGTTTGTTCGCAATGATTTTGGTAAGGATTTTATAGTTGGTGTTGCAAAGGGAGATAGGGCGGAACTTATCAAAGTTGGTCGCTCCTTTTTCCTTCGGGATCAGCGCTAAGAAGGATGAATTTGTTCCTCCTCCGATTCTAGCACAGGATTGGGATTTCCTGATGAGTTTGGTAAGATCTGACTTGATAATTTTCCACCCCTGCTGAAAAAATCTGGCCGTAAAGTCATCTGGCCCTGGGGCTTTGTCCGGGTGCATTTGATCTAGAGCCTCTTTGATCTCTTGCTGATCTACTTCCCTAGCTAACTTAATGTTAACATCTTCATGAACACTTGCGTGTATCAATGCCAATGGGTAGGAGGTTGGACCACTTGCCTCTTGATGAGGCTCTGTGTAGAGAGATTCGAAAGCTTGCACCGCTGCCTCCTTGATGCCCTCAAAGTCTGTTATGATCTGGTCCTGAGTTTGGATTTCTGTTACCGCTTTGAACTGCTTCCGGGCCTTCGCTTGCTTGTGGAAGAAATTGGTATTCTTATCCCCTGCTTCGAGCCAAAGACACCTCGATTTTTGTTGCCAATGTTTTTCCTCTTCTCTGCATGCCTGGTGCCACTTTTTTTGCAACTTTGCCTCTTGCTGCAAGTTTTCCTTTGAGGGATCTGCATCTTCCATTTCTAGCTGAAGAGCTTCTAGTTGTTGTTGTGCTTCTTGTCGCTCTGAGATGGGGTTTGGAAGGGTTTTGGCCTAGGCTTTTAAAGCTCTTTTAAACCTTCTGATCTTTTCTTCCCAAACGTAGAAGGGGGAGCCTTTTACTGTACCATTCTAGATTTTGGCTACCAAGGCGGGATAGCTTTCCTCTTAGATCCACCTTGGATTGAAGCGAAAGGGGATTGGACCCAGATTGTTATCAACGGTCAGGCTTAGAGAGATTGGCTTGTGGTCTGACACACTGTGTAGGAGAATAGTAGAATCGGGGCTAAGTCCCAAAACGAGGAAGGAGCTTTGGACAAGGAATTTGTCTAGTCTAGATGCAATATGCCCTGGCCCCACCCTCTTATTTGACCAGGTGTATTTCCCTTTCACTAGCTTTATATCCTCCAGCTCCCAGGTAGACATTAGGTCCTTTACCCATTCTCGAGCTTGGTCCCGAACTATTGAGCCTCCTTTTTTCTCATTCGCCGAGAGGGTTAGATTCAGGTCCCCCCCGAGGATGATGTTGTCCAGGACATTTTGTTGCAGGAAATCCCTTAAGGACTCCCAACAAGATTTTTTGTCTTCTGGAAGGACGGGTACATAGAGGTTAAAGAGGCTTACCTGTCTCCCTGTTTCCAAGTGAAGTAGGCTGGTGAAGATCCAGTGTTTGCATGCTTCATGCATGAGTAGATCGTACTTTTTGGATTTCCATATCGTGCCAAGGCCGCCCAACGCCCCTCTGGCACTTTCTGCTATACCGCTACTGATGTTCCATCTTGCTTTGGCTTTCTTGAGGAAGTCTTGTCCTTCCATCTTGGTTTCTGGGACCAACACGATCTCGGCTTTGGAGGTTTTGATAATGTCCTTTAGTGCCTCTTCCTTGGGCGTACTTCCGAAACCTCTGCAATTCCAAGAAACAAATTTCATTGATTACCTGAGGGGGAGTTGTGGCCTCCTTGGAAGGCCTTGGACTTCTTCCTAGTTTGTCTGACACTGATCAACTGTTTGATGGTCGGTTGCGATCCATTTAGGACATCCTTGTAAGTCTCTTTTTCTCGCTCCACTATTTTGGATTTCCTTCCTCTTCTTGGTTTTTTTGGAGTGAGTTCGTTGCTGCTATCTTCCTCACTGCTGCTTCCTGTGGAGATCTCGCTTTCCTCCGTCGCTAGGGCTTTCCCTGGCTCTCTGGGGTCTTGAGCTTGGTCTTTTTCCTTCTCTTGCGATGGGATTTCCACTAGTTCCGGGTTTGATCTCTGCTGTTCTGGCTCCTCTGCAAGACTTGGCTGCATCACCACATCTGTAGTTCCATTTATCCTTTCTGAGTCAGTTTCCATACAATTGTTCCTTGTGTCTTTGATGGATCCAGGATGTACTTGGTGTGTCAGGGCCATCGTCTCCGATATTGGACCTTTTGTCTTTGCGTGGGTTCTTGCTCTACCCACCTGTTGCCATCCATCGTTTGTGTCTTTAGCCATGGAAGGTTCTTTGGGGCAGTTTCTTTGAAAATGGCCATACTCATGACATCCCCTGCATTTAAACGGTAACTGTTCGTAGTCGAGCTTTTGGAAGTGCTGCCACTCTCCTACCTTCGTCTTGACTGCCTCTGGGAGCCCTACCTCTAGGTTCACCTCCACACAGATACGAGCACAGGAGTACTAATCTTTTGGATCCGCCTTGTCTATGTAGTTTCCAAGGCCGTTACCTATTGCCTGGAGCGAGGAGCTGTTCCAGCAGTGGATTGGAAGGTTTGGAAGCCTAACCCACACCGGGACTTCCTTGGGGACCTTCGATTCTGGGTCGAAGCTCGGGGTGCCAACGATTCAGGTAGAGACCTTGAGGACCCATGAAATAGGCCCCATTCCTAAAGATCAAATCCCGGTTTGCTTCTGAGATAAATTCGAAAATGTAATAACCTCTGCCCACCGCATAACAAGTAACATTGTTCTGTATTAATGGTCTCCAGTTCCTTTGTATCCAGTTGTCTGTAGTTTTGGTGGAGGGCCAAAGCCCCATAAACTGTCCAACCAACCCTCGTTCCTCTAGTGAGACTGCAACTCTCATTGGTTGGTTCGGAGGTAATTCGATTTCAGGTATCGTTTCTAAACGTTTTACAAAGCTAGGCTGTGTCGCGGATGAAGGTTTCTTGCCATGGACGGTCAGGAGCTTGCGAAAAGCGTTTCTGTGTGAAGGAGGGGCACTTGGCTCCCCGCCCTCTGGGGCGGCCATGGTCGGCCCTGATCGACCTCTGCGGGGAAGCCACAGCTAGGTCAAAAGTCCGCTAGGTCAAAATTCAAGTGATTTAAAATGTCCATTAGAGAAGTATGTTATTGATGCAAAAACCTATTTTAAAAATTAGTGTTAGTATTCCAAGAATTTATTAATTAACTATTGTAAGTATGGTAAATCTTTATTTTTACTTTATATTATAATATAATAAATAAATATTATGAAATAAATTTTGTTAAAGTTATAATTTTTAATAAAAAACAAATTTAACAAGTTTAAATTATACAATATTAACATTTTGCTTTTTAAAAAAGAGTTTGAGATTCAAACACTTTGGAAATGGATGCATCTTAAACTATTTTTCATAGGCATGCTTTTCTGTTAAAGCACACAAAATCCAAAGAAAAAAGAAGGTTTGGAAATGGATGCATCGGAAATTGTTTTTTGTAGGCATGCTTTTCTGTTAAAGCACACAAAAGCAAAAGCAAAAAGAAGGTAACGGTTAATGAGTGGCTATTTTAGTGTGTGATGCAAGTCGTCTCAAGGCTACAGGCAGGATTTTTAGAGAGTATTTATAAGTTTTTTCCGATACTGATTGAGCCTGTCCCTGCTTGGATCTTGAAGTCGTCCCTGCTTGGATGTGTGTGAGATGCAGTTCTTTTTCATTTGTTTCTTTTTATTTTATGATTTGAAGGCCTGTGCCTGCTTGGATCTTGAAGTTGTCCCTGCTTGGATGTGTGTGAGATGCAATTCTTTTTTATTTGTTTCTTTTTTGATGATTTGAAGTTGCATTCTCTAATTTTTGTTATCTTTGTTCTCTATTAATTTCTTAGGTTTATAAATTTCTTAGTTTTATGTTTTGTATTTTGTTTGCATGCGATGCAAGTCGTCACAAGGAAAAGGGCGAGATTTTTAAAAAGTATTTATAATTTCTTAACGGTAGTGATTGAGCTTGTGGCTGCTTGGATCTTGATGTTGTCCTTGCTTGGATGTGTGTGAGATGCAATTCTTTTTCATTTTTTCATTTGTTTCTTTTTGAAGTTGCATTCTCTAATCTTTATCTGTGTATGTCTTGTATTTTATTTCTACAATAATAATAGAGAGATTTCTACTGAGTTTATGCTTCCTTTTATATTTCGTTTTTCTGCAGTTCTTTTTAATAGCTAGAAATTTAGCAGAATATTGAAATGTATGTTTACTCACGGAACCATTCATTTATTTATGGAAGTTAAACTTAGAAGATTAGTTTGTCAATTTCAACTTTTTTTTAAATGCAATGCTCATCAATAGCCTACCATGTAATTCACAGGCAACAAATTCAGGAAATTGTGCGCTCAATTTTTAAATGTTATTTCCATTTCCCATGATTTTTCTTCACTCTTTTCTTACTCTGCAGAACCTTTCCAAGTCAAATGCTGCCATGATTACCAATGCTACCCCTACCACTTCATTTAATTTTTACTTATTTGGAGTCCTGTGGTGCATTTTCTTCTTTATTCTACTCCCTGTTATCTGTTTGAATTCCCTGTTTTTGAATGCCTATTGTGTGTTTTCTTTCATCATATTTAGATGTTCAGGTGTGTAGTTGATGTCGGAATAACAATAATGAAAATTGTTTCCATAGATTATTTGGTTTTTGTTTACAACTTATTTTGTTCTTGATTCTACTCCTTGTTATTTGTCAGCGTTCCAGGTTTTTGATTGCCCATTCTTTGTTTTCTATATCTATGTTAAGTTGTATGGTACATGTATGAATAACAATAATACAAATTGTTACCTTTTTGCAATTTTGTTTCTATGTAACCCTTAATTTCCAGGACACGTGAATACAAATTCACCAGAACATTGGAATGGTTACTCTGGAAGCCGTTGTTGATTTGCTAATTGAAATTTATTGCCGTGCTTAAGTATGTAAATTCAATTGTTTTCACTAAATCATCTCATGTATTTTCTTTCATTATGATAATTAATGTTGTATGAGTTTCTATAATCCTCATAGTTGAATGTGTTTTCTTCTTGTTATACATTGTTACTGATTGTCTATTATTTACTTTCTTCCAGTTATAAGTTTTTGTTGAATGTTTATTTGTTTTTTCTTCTGACTATGTCAATGTCTTCATGATCAATGTGCTCTATTTGAACAATTATAATGGAAGTCGTTTCACTGATTTTTTGGTTCCTATTTACAAATCCTTGATCGATGTAAGCATTCATTTCCAAGATGCATACTATTAGAAATATATGGGAATGCTTGAATGTTTATTCTCAAAGCTATAGTTAAATTGTTGATGGAATTTAAATGAGTTGCTAATCAATAGAATACAATCTAACAATTTCAGGAAATTGGTTGATTGAGTAAATTGCACGGTTTGTTTTAACTTTTCTGTTTCCTATTTTTTTAAATCTTTTTTTTTTGGTTTATTACTCAAAACTCTGAGAGGTGGAATCTTGAGAATAAATGATGCCTAAGTTATTGATTTACTTTTTATTTAAAAGTGGTCTGTGTTTATGAGTTTTTTTTTTACGCTAATTCTTATTATGCGTGTCTGTGAATTCATTGTTGTAAAATGCCTATTCTGCATTCTCTTCTAATTATGCCCCTTTGTTTGAGCAACATTAATGGAGACCGTTTCCCTTGATTTTTTTAATCAAATTATTCTCTATAAGTTTTGATTCCTTCAAACTTGAGACTATAAATTTAGTAGAATATTGGATTGTTTTCTCTCAGATCTGTTGTTAAAATGTTTCGTGGAAATTAAATACCTTGCTCAATAACAGAATAGGGGATATATTCATGAAATTGAGAGATTCAGTTTTGTATGGGTGGTTCTCTATGTCCTGTGATTCAATCTCTTTTATGCGTATCCAATTCCCTCAGAGATGGAGTGCTTCCAAGATGATGAGAAAGGCTTCCTGAGTTCTTTATGTGTCTATGCATTACTTCTTGTTGAATATTTGTTTTGTATTTTCTTCTAATCAAATGTTTATGTTTGCGTGTATGGTTCATGATTAACGTGTTCTCTATTTGACATCATTAAGGGAGACTGTTTCTAGTAATTTTCTGGTTTCTTTTTAAGACTCCTTTTATCTGTAATTTTTAATTTCCTGGATGCATGTGATTAGAACTTTTGAAGAATCTTGAAATGTTTATGAAGTCAATCGCAGTGGGCATCAAATTAGGAAAAGTGTGTGATAATATGAGCTGTTGATTTCATCCCTATTTATAATTGTCCTCTGTATTTCTTCTCTGTGCTAATTCTCATTATTTTAGTCTTTGCATTGGATGTTAAATGCCTATTTTTTTTTTAATTTTATGTCACATTTGTATGCATCTGTTTATGAACACAGAGTTTTTTTTAATTTTCTGTTCTTTTACAAATTCTTCTCTGCCATGGTCATGGTCATTCCTGGGAGAATCATGAAATTATATTTATCTTATCTAATCTATTATCTTTACTTTAGATACTGATACATGCAATTAGTAACTTAGAGGAATATTGGACTATTTAAGTTTTGAAATCAGTTGTTAATTTATTCATGAAAATCAAATTTTATGTCTATTAATAATAGAATGCAATGCAATCCATTTAAGGGAATTCTGTGATTGAGTTTTGCATGAATTGTTTTCTAATTCATGTGATTTATTTTTAATGCTTATTTTGCTATCCCAAGCTCCAACATCCTTAGAAGTGGAATACTACTAAGATGATGAGAAATGCTTCCCAAGTTCATATCCTCTTCATTTACAAGTCATGTGCTATAGTTTCTTTTATTGTTCATTTAGATGTTTATGTGTGTTCCATGTTGTCGAATGTCTATGATGTGTTTTCTGGATGTGTATGTGGTATGGTGCATGATTTCCTTGGATTTTTAAAATTTCCTTTTACAATTTTTTTTAATAAGATGCACGTAATCCAAATTTTATTTTGATATTGCACTGAATTGATTTTTCAATATCCTTTGACATTTGTTTTTGTAACTTTCAATTTTTTTTAATAGGATGCACATAATTCAAATTTTATTTTGATATTGGACTGAATTGATTTTTCAATATCCTTTGACATTTGTTTTTGTAACCTTCAATTTTTAGGATGCACGTGATTCAAAATTTAGTGTGATATTAGAATGAATTGATTTTTTAATTGTCTTTAACAAATTGTATTTAACCTTTTAATTTTTAGAATATATGTGATTCGAAATTTAACATCATATTGGAATGTGTTCATCCATCTTTGATTTGTTTATAGAGGTTAAATGTGAGGCCCACCAACGGAATATAGTGTTCATGATCAGAAATAATTATAAGAAATTGTGAAATTGAGTTTTGTATTTATTATTTTCTATTTTTTCTGATTTGCCTTTATGATTTTGTTGTTATGCCGAGCCCTTTGAGATGGGACGCTGCCAAGATAACCAGAAATGTTGTGTATATGCTGGATTTTTGTTATGTTTATTAGGTATATGGTTCATTATCAATGTTGTTATTCATTTTAAGTTTTGAACAACATTGATGGAGTTAGTTTCTTCCATATTATTACCCATATTATTTTTGTCTATAACCTTTAATTTTATTTTGTCTGTAACCTTTCATTTGAAAATTTGTGAAATGTTGAAGTGTATACTTTATGCCTTGCTATGTTATCCATAGGGGATACTTTTAGGAGATTATTTGATTGAGTTCTGAAATAGTCCTTTTCTATTTCATATTATTTGTGAGTTTTAAATTTTTTTAATATATGCACAGTTCAATTTGAAAATTTGTGAAATGTTGAAGTGTATACTTTATGCCTTGCTATGTTATCCATAGGGGATACTTTTAGGAGATTATTTGATTGAGTTCTGAAATAGTCCTTTTCTATTTCATATTATTTGTGAGTTTTAAAATTTTTTAATGTATGCACAACCCTCAAGTGGAACTGTGCTAATATGATGATGAATCCTACCTAACTTCTTCTGCATATACACTTTGTGGAGTTGTGAAAATATTGCATTCTTTGCATTGTCTCTTGCATTAATGTTTTAAAATAAGATTTAGTATATTAAATTTAGATGAAACTGGAAGGATATAAATAATTTAAACCCTATATATTTGTTTATATTTCCTAAACTTTGCATTATATGTTATTTGAACAAGCATAATCTATTGCAAAGTTACAATTCTAGTTGACCTGGAATAATTGCAAAGTTACAACCCTAATTTTGAATGCCTTTGAATTAGTATGCCATCTTGTTTTGAACTATAAATAATTTTCAGGCTTCCCATTTCATTCTTGAGAATTCATATTAAATATTTTCCAGGTAATTTTTTTAGTTAAATCTATTTGTTATATAAACTATTGTAAATTAATGTAATAGGAAGACTAGAGTTGAATTACCTAGAAATATCAAATATGAGTGAAAGTCCATTCTTATTAATAATTTCATTTTAACAAGTCATCATGTATACCATACACTAGTAAATATTCTGCAATGCCTTGAGTGTGACGACTATTTTGAATGCTTATGCCATATATGTTTAAGGTGCATTTGTTTTTTCTGTGAGTCCTTTTCTTCTATTTGTTTTTTAATCTTTGTTGAAACTATTTTGTCATGGCTTCAAATATGTGCTAAAGTGTTAATAGTTGTTTCTAATCTTTTTTAGAACAAGGCTAAATAATTTGTTTATAGAGTTGGTTTGCATAACAAAACAAGTGATTGTCATCTAATTTAAATTTTTATCTGATTAAAACACATTTTTTACTTCTTACAGTTATATTATCACATTTTTTTTTTCCTGGAAGTTGTGTGTAAGCAAATGGGTTCGTGCTTTTGAAGTTGATTGGAGTCTTCCAATAATATTTGAGACTGAGAACATTCTCATCATATATGCTTTTGAGGTACTTTCTTTACTATTTGACTGTGTATATGTTGTTGCTTATTGCTGAATTTACTAGTCTATTTATTGCCTCATTTGGTTGAGTTTAGAAAGCATATCATAACTCCCTTGGAAATTGAAACTTTTGAAATAAGGAAAGGTTAATTAAGCTGAACAAGTTTTATTGGGATTAGTATTTTGAATATATAGTCTTCTCCTAATGGTTAATAAAGTTGAACAAGTTCATTTAGGGTTAGTATTTTGAATATATAGTCTAGATTGAACTCCACTTTCAAAGGAACAAGGATTGACACTGAAAGTCTATTCAGTTTTTTTAGATATCACCATTAAACTCTGATCATAATTTAATTTCCAATTGGAACTTAATTTTCACCATTCAAGGTTCTATGTCTATTTCAAACATTAAACCACAAATCAATCAACCTTGATAGTGTATTTTTTTAATTTATAAAATATTAATTATAAACCTTGTTGAAAATATGCCATTTGTATTTGTGAATACTAAATGGATAATCAAATCATTTAAGTACCATGTGACCACATTTTTTTTATGTCCCTTGCCACTTGTCAAAACTAAATCCATAAACTACTTATTTAATTACTTTTTTATAATAATATTTACTTGATATGAAGTTGTGAATATTTGTAAGGAATTTTAGATAAAAATGTAATTTTCTCTTGATGTATCTTTGGACACTACCTAGGAGTATTGTTGTATCTTTGGAGTCTAGACACTACCTAAGGAGTATTGTTTTTCAGATGGGGTTGTTCTATTTGAGAAGGTTCTAGTTGAGATTGTTCCATAGGTTTAAGCTCATCTACATGCAATTTTGGATATTATTCTTCCATCTTTGACATTTGATATAGTAGTTGGGAAAACATGTGACTCCCAACAAACATCTTAATAGATTCTTTAAGGTCTATTTACAAATCAGCCTTTACTCAGTATAGTAGTCAACCTTTATGATTTTCCTTGAGAGTTCATAGAAAACTAACTAAGATAAAGGGTCTCTTAATGGGGGTTGAGGGGTTTAGGGTATCATCCTCAAGGATTGAAACTAAGCTATGGGGACTCTAGATTAATAAATTGTTGACTTGGCAAGGTATAAGAGTGATAGAAAACCCACTTGGGAAAGTAGATATTGGTTGACAAATTAACTAAGAAGTTTCCATCCCTATTTCTCATTTGAAAACCATGTCTGAGCATTTGCATGGTGAACCTCTTTAAAATGAAAGAAGAAGTATTCTCTAGTGAGGTTTCAAAATCATATCTATCATAATGCTGAATCTAGTCATGGGCCTTAATTTGTACAAAATGCTCCTTTCACATGCATTTACTAACAGTTAATCAAGGAATAACTTTACCTTCCTTCTTCACCTTTTTGTTCCATGTTGATCATTTTGTTCAATTATCAAGTTTTTCTTTGATTTTTTGTGAATTGTTTTAGTAGGTTATTAATTATCTTACATTTATATATGAAAAAAATCAATTCTAGCTTACACTTCTTGAATATAAACAGAAGTGTGCTATAAGTGCTTTTTTCTAGCCCTTTAAATTGTATATTTGTGGGGTTTCCCTTTTCTACTAATGGTTGTGCTATAAGTGCTTTTCTCTAGCCCTTTAAATTGTATATTTGTGGGGTTTCCCTTTTCTACTAATGGTTTCTTGCAAGCTAGAAACCTGTGAACGTCTAGCAGCTCTAGAAAAAAGGGTTTCCCATCCACAAATGGGAAGCAAACACCAAAAAGAACCTTTTAGTGTTGTCCTTTTTATTTTGGATGAATGGGAAGTAGACACCAAAAACAAACTTTTAGTGTTGTCCTTTTTGTTTTGGATGGATGTTATTCTTGAAACACCCCTTGGGAACCATTTTTGTTAACAAGGACTACAAGTATCTAGACATTGAATATATTATGAACCCAAATAAATTATGCTAAGCAATTAGAAAATATGATGAAATAACAGTATTTGAGTTGTAGACATAGATATTGAATATATTATAAGTTAATTATTTTAAACAATTAGAAAGTATAATGAAAGAGAAAAGTTTGAATTGTAAATATGTTTCACATTTGTTAGTTGATGGTGTCTGAATGTTGGTCCAGAGGATGGCAAGATGGAGCAACCATTGTTTTTCCGAAGAAAATGGTCTGAACTACATTATCTATTCATACTCTTGTTTTCACTCTAGTCTATCTAAATTTCAATAGGAATAATATAAGGCTTTCCTAATCAATTTTTTTGTTGCTAGATAATGTGGCTTTTGTTAAATTATGGATGATGCTCATTTGTTTCTTTTTTTAGTTGGATGAGTTGAAGTTGCATTCTCTAGTTTTTTTTATCTGTGTAATCTTTGTTCTCTATTAATTACAATATCTATTCATACTCTTGTTTTCACTTTAGTCAATCTAAATTTCAACAAGAATAATACAAGGCTTGCCTTATCAATTTTTTTGTTGCTAGATAATGTGGCTTTTGTTAAATTATGGATGATTCTCATTTGTTTCTTTTTTTAGTTGGATGATTTGAAGTTGTATTCTCTAATTTTTTTTTTATCCGTGTAATCTTTGTTCTCTATTAATTTCTTTGGATTATGTGTTGCCTTTTATTTCCACAATAATAATAAAGATATTTCTAATTTTTTATGCTTCCTTTTATATTTTTAAGAGATTTATTTAAGAGTTAGAAATCTAAATGTATGTTTACTCAATGAACGAAATCGTTCATTTGTTTATGGAAATTAAACTTAGAAGATTAATTTGTCAATTTCAACTACTTTTTAAAATGCAATGCTTGCATACTACACATGCAACAAATTTAGGAAATTGTGAGCTCAATAATTTTCCCATGATATTTGTCTTCCACTCTTTTCTTGCTATCGAAGTCAAATGCTGCCATGATGATTACCAATGCTACCCAACCACTTCATTTCATTTTTACTTATTTTTTTGTGATGTGGTGCATTTTCTTCATTCTATCTGTTGAATTCCTTGTTTTTGAATGCCTATTTGGTGTTTTCTTTTAGTCATATTTAGATGCTCAGGTGTGTAGTTGATGTCGAAATAATATTAATGCAAATTGTTTTCACATATTATCTAGTTTTCGTTTACAACTTATTTTGTTATCGATTCTACTCTTTGTTATTTATCATCATTCCATGTTTTTGAATGCCCATTCTCTGTTTTCTTGCTTATGTTTAATTTGTATGGCATATGTACGAATAACAATAATACAAATGGTTACAATTGATTATGGGTTTCCTTCTTGCAATTTTGTTTCTATTTAACCCTTAAATTCCAGGACACGTGAATAGAAATTCAACAAAAAATTGGAATGGTCAGTCTCGAAACCGTTGTTGATTTGCTAATTGAAATCCATCGTCGTTGAATGTGTTTTCTTCTAGTTATACATTATTGTTGTTTGTCTATTTTGTACTTTCCTCTAGCTATAAGTTGTTGTTGAATGTTTATTTGTTCTTTCTTCTTACTATGTCTATGTTGTTGCTCATGATCAACGTGCTTTGTTTGAACAATGATTGATAATGGAGGTCGTTTAACTGATTTTCTTTTCTAGTTCATCTTTACATATTCTCCATCGCTATAACCTTTAATTTCCAAGATGCATACGATCAGAAATATATGAGAATGTCCAAATGTTTATTCTCAGATCTATTGTTAATTTGTTGATGGAATTTAAATGCATTGCTCATCAATAGTGTACATTCAAACAATTTCAGTAAATTGGTTGATCGAGTAAATTGCAGGTCTTGCTTTAACTTTTCTATTTCTTGTGATTTGTTTTAACTTTTAACTTTTTTTTTGTTGACTACTCAGAACGCGTAGAGGCCGAATCTTGAGCAGAAATGTTTCCTAAGTTATTCATTTCCTCTTTATTTAAAAGTGGCCGGTGTTTATTAGTTTATTTTTCATGCTAATTCTGATTTAGTGTTTGTGCATTCCTTCTTGTATAATGTTTATTTTGCATTCTCTTCTAATTATGCCCCTTTGTTTGAGAAACATTAATGGAAACAATTTACCCCGATTTTCTTTTTTTAAAAAACAAATTATTTTATGCAAGTTTTGACTCATTGACACTCGAGATTAGAAATTTGGTAAAATATTGGATTGTTTTCTCTCAGAACTGCTGTTCAAATGTTTAGTGAAAATTAAATACCATGCTCATCAACAAGATAGAGGATATATTCATGAAATTGAAAGATTCAATTTTGTATTGGTGGTTTTTTATGCTATGTGATTCAATTCCTTTTATGCTTAGGCAATTCTCTAAGAGGTGGAGTGCTTTCAAGATGGTGAGAAGGTTTGACTGAGTTCTTCCTGTGCCTATGTATTACTTGTTGAATATTTGTTTAGTATTTTCTTCTAATCACATGTTTATGTTTGCATCCATGGTTCATGATTAACGTGTTTTCTCTTTGACACCATTAAGGGAGACAATTTCTACCAATTTTGTGGTTTCTTTTTACGATTGCTTTTATTTGTAATTTTTAATTTTCTGAATGCTTGTGAGAATTTTTTTGCAGAATATTGAAATGTTTATGAAATCAATTGTAGTGCTCATCATAATTTTTAGGAAAAGTGTGAGATATCATCAGCTCTTAATGAGAAAATGAGATGCACATTAAAATTAAAACTATACACTTTCTATTATGTATTTCTCAATATAAATACGTTTACATGATTGTTCCCAAATCTAACTTATTCTAATTTTGGAGAGGGTGGTTGAGAGAAATACATTTACATGATTGTTCCCAGATCTAACTTATTCTAATTTTGGAGAGGGTGGTTGGGAGATTCTCTCAACAACCTCCAACAAATCTCAAACCAAATACTAATTATGGCATTTAGCCATTATTCTCCAACACTCCCCCTTAATGGAGAAATGCCTTTTTTTTTCTTCTGTTTTTATAATATAGAAATGACATACAATTCATATCTGTCATCTTTGTTCGACTGGTCTTCATGAGAAACTCTACCCATTCTGCAATCACTCGGCTTCACTCTTTTCTTCTTCACACTTTCGAGCTACCTCTTGATCCATTTCTCTGCAATCACTCGGTTTCACTCTTTTCTTCTCCACACTTTCGAGCTACCTCTTGATCCATTTAAAGTATAACTGCTTCAGACCATCATTGATGTATTCACAGGATTGACGCTTCTTGACCTCCCGAAGAACAATCGCGATACTGAATTATCCTATGGTTACACTACCATTTGTTGAATTCCCCTGAAGAGCAAATTTCAACAGTTATATAGGAGAATGATCTGCTTACTGGACATTTTCAGTAGTTAATCATACAATTGACCTTTTATACACTCACAAACTCACAAGATAACCTGTAACTGACAATCTTGAAGCACCCAAGTACAACAATACCTTTCGGCATTTAACAGACTTGTAGACATACTCAAATCTGTGATGTGTTCCCTTGGCACCGAAGAATGTTGAGAACCACTGATTTAAATTATGTTACTCTGTTCTATGATTGGTCTTCATCATGTGAAATTTACACAAATTTAATAAAATTCCACAAGACAACAAACATAACATATAGATCCCTACCCTTGGCACCTGGTAGCAACTGGTCCATCAACAACTCTGGGAGTAAATCTGTTGAAATAATTGTATCTCCATGAATGACATCAGGCCTAATGACGGCTCTGTCTATCAACCACAGCAAAATGATTCGTAACCAGGTAAGATAGCGGTGATCTCTGATGTCTCACAAGGCATACGGACTAGCGCAACCTTTCTCCTTCATCAATTTCTACTCTTACGGCTCTGTTATACATAGATAAACAAGCTAATGCTTAGCACACCAACATATTTTGTTCTAATGAAAAACAATCTCAAATCAAACACACACAGGACCCTCACACAGAAAATAAAACACTTATTAAAATAAAATTTTGTTTTGAACTCTTTAGCATTGTCTCTGTGGCTATATTGATTGTGGTTCGACAGTTCCTCGTACTAGCATGCGGCTCCAAGACTATAATAACTAGCACCTCCATAGTGGGCAACAAATAGAAATAAGAGTAAACAATTCACTCTCACGCATACCTGGGTCTCCCGTAAGGGAGTTACCCATAGCACTCAGGCTTTGATACCAAATAAGAAAATGAGATGCACATTAAAATTAAAACTATACACTTTCTATTATGTATTTTTCAATATAAATACATTTACATGATTGTTCTGAGATCTAACTTATTCTAATTTTGGAGAGGGTGGTTGAGAGATTCTCTCAACAACCTCCAACAAATCTCAAACCAAATACTAATTATGGCATTTAGCCATTATTCTCCAACACTCTTCATTTCTCCCATATTTATAAATGTCTTGTGCATTTCTTCTTCGTGCTAATTCTCGTTATTTCCGTTGCATGCAGAATGCCTATTTTTTATTTCATGTCACATTTGTATGAATCTCTATATGGTTGAAGGATTTATATATTTTTAAAAATTTTTATTTTCTATTCTTCTTTTACAAATTCTTCTCTATTATGGTCATTCTTTGGAGAATGATGAAATTATATTCATCTTATCTAATCTATGATCTTTAATTTCGATCATGATGCAGGAATTAGTAACTTAGGAGAATATTGCAATATTTAAATTTTGAAAGTTGTTCTTAATTTATTCATGAAAATCAAATTTCATGTTTATTAGTAGAATACAATGCGATCCAGATAATACAATTTCAGAGAATTGTGTGATTAAGTTTTGCATCGACTGTTTTCTAATTCATGTGATTTGTTTTTAACAGTTATTTGCTATCCTGAGTTCCAACACCCTTAGAAGTTATTTTGCTATCCCTAGTTCCAACACCCTTAGAAGTGCAATATTACCAAGGTCATGAGAAATGCTTCCCAAGTTCATCTCCTCTTCATTTACAAGTCATTTGCAATATTTTCTTTTCTTGTTCATTTATAAGTTTATGTGTTTTTCTTGTTTTCAAATGTTTATATTGTGTTTTCTGGACATCTATGTGGTATGATGCATGATCTTTGAACAATATTGAAGGAGACTCTTTCCTTTGATTTGTTAACTTCCTTTCACAAATTCTTTGTAACCTTTAATTTTTAGGATGCATGTGGTTCAAAATTAAATTTAGTGTGATATTGGAATGAATTGATTTGTAAATTTCTTTTAACAAATTCTTTTCAGTCTTTCGATTTTTAGGATGCATGTTATTCAAAATTTAGTATGATATTGGAATGTGTTCAGCGCAGACAGGTCCACCTTTTATTTGTGTGTAGAAGTTAAATGTGATGCTTACCAACATAATAGAGTGTTAATGAAAATAAATAATTATAAGAATTTGTGAGATTGAGTTTTGCATC
This sequence comes from Picea mariana, assembly GCA_032191745.1. Taxonomy (NCBI): domain Eukaryota; kingdom Viridiplantae; phylum Streptophyta; class Pinopsida; order Pinales; family Pinaceae; genus Picea; species Picea mariana. The sequence goes on along the minus strand of JASDQU010013606.1, from coordinate 131,541 downwards.
TACTCTTTTCTAATTTCCCTGATTTTCCATTATGCTTTTTTTGTTGTGCCGAGTCCTTAGAAGTGGAACGTTGTCAAGATAACAAGAAATGTTGTCCCTAATTTTCCATTATGCTTTTGTTGTTATGTCGAGTCCTTAGAAGTGGAACGCTGTCAAGATAACAAGAAATGTTGTGCATATTGTGTATTTGTTGTATTTCCGTTATGTCTATTTGGTATATGGTTCTTTATCAATGTTGTTCTCCATTTGAAGCTTTGAACAACATTGATGGAATTAGTTTCCTCTATATTTTTCTTTTTCTTTATACCAATTCTTTCTTTGTAATTTTCTAGTTTTCTGGATACATGTAATTCAAAATTTAACAGAATATTGGATTGCTTGATCTTATTATGAAATTCGTTTCTTTTAACAGAATATTGGATTTCTTAATCTTATTCTTAAATTTGTTGTTTATATGTTTATGAAACGTAAATGTGATCCTAAAGAATAGATGACATTGCTAATGACCAAATAGTTTGAGGAAATCTTGAAATTGAGTTTTGCGTGGAGTATTTTCTCTCTTTTTCTGATTTGTTTTTTGCTTTTGTTGTTAGGCAAATCCCTTATAGTTGGAATGCTGCCAAGATGATGAGAAATGGTATATGTATGATGGATTTTCATTATGTCTATTTAGTAAGGTGCAATATAATTGTTGTTCTCTGTTTCAGGTTTTAGGTTTTGAGAAACATTGATGGAGTCTAGTTCCTTTTGGTTTCCTTTTAGAAATTCTTTGTAACCTTTTAGTTTCACATACATGTGATAGAAATTTAGTAGAATATTGGAATGGTTAATCGCATCTCAATTCTTGATTTTTAAATGGAAGTTAAATGGGATGCTCACCTATAAACATAATAGATGGTTAATGATAGGCTATAATTTTAGGAAAGGGTGAAATTGAGTTTTGCAGTAGTTGCTTTCTATTCTGCTGGATTTGTCATTTGGTGTAATTATTCTTTTCATATGAAGAGCCCTTGCTTTCTATTCCGCTGGATTTGTCATTTGGTGTAATTATTCTTTTCATATGAAGAGCCCTTGGTAGGAATGCTCTCAATATGACTGCAACAACTTAAAATAAAATAAAACTAAAAAAACTCATTTCAAGTATAACCGCCTAGAATTTAAGGGAAGCTAGGGATCGCTATCCTTTTCAACCAATGAAAAACTAAAGTTGGAAGAATCATTCAGCAAAATTTACAGTAGTAAATCTACCTTATAATCTTCAAGATCGGTGTTAAAACCATTAACAATTTCAGCCTTAACATTATCTCTTGTCATGTTTCATCTTTAAAACATTATCTGTGGTCATGATTGATCCAAAATGGTGACTTAGTACCTGCAAGACAATCCGACAATCTTAGAAGGTTATGTAAAATATGTAAAACATAGGAAAATGTGAAGTCAATAAGACAAAAAAACGTAAGGAAATAAAATTTTGAGAATTTAATGAAATGAAAAAAAATAATAGAATAGAAGGATGAGGAATAGGAAGTGAAGAGCCATGGATGTTGGCCTTCTCTTAAGCTCGACTCTCCCTATTTCCTCCTTCACTCTCATTTGCAATGGGTCTTTTGGCCTAAAGAGGAAGCATTAAGATCAAGAGAGCATTGCACCAAAGATTGTTGAAATAAAAAGAATAAGCCCATTCAAATAATGTGAGAGATGTTGGTGGTTTGTGGAAATGTTTTTTGTGCGGCCAGTGAAGTCAAAAATCATTTTTCCGCTTCCTAATTTATCAGAAAAAATATTCATGGAACTCCCTTTGCATGTTTGGGTAGACCTCTTGTAATTTGGCATTTTGTTCATCAATGTTCCCTTCATGAGTTTTTATTGCAATCCAAATATTCCAACTATAATTTTTTTTATCACAATCAAACATAATAACATTTTGTTCATCAATGTTTCCTTCATGAGTTTTTATTGCAATCCAAATCTTTAGCACAATCAAACAACAATACGAGAGTTTTTATTGCAATTCAAATCTTTAGCACAATCAAACAACAATACAAGGTGATGCAGTCGCTCAAGGATTTCATATGAAACAAAATGACATTCTCGGTCCCTTTAACTTCAAAATAGCTTTTTGGAACAAGAGGGTATTTACCAAGCTATATAAATTCGATCTCATTGTTGCCAATGAATGATTATCTTAAACCGTGACAGTATAATATATGATTGAACCAATTGAACTCAATTAAATCTTAAATCATTCCCATC
>JASDQU010013606.1:116257-127088 GCA_032191745.1 Picea mariana | reverse complement strand
GGATAGCTCATACTTCTCAGATCAATGGGTTCTCTTAAACCTAAACCTACCTAAACCTAACCTCTTTGGGATTCACAGAAGATGTGGTCCACAATGGAGATGATTTCCTCTCTTTGGATATAAGCGTGCACCCTTAATCTTGACGGGGAAAATATGTGGGTGGGGCATATCTTCAACAAGTGGTGTTTTTGAGGGCCAAACAAAATCTTACACAACAACAAAAACATAATCACAGTCTAAATGTATCGCGCAAAATTGTCTGAATTTATTTCGAAATTGTCGAATCTTCCAGTGCAAGTATCTTTGTCATTTGTTTCACTCTTCAGAGGGCATATATAACTTAGAATATGGAAATGAGGCAAGTACGAGGAAATATGAAATATGGTTGGGCTAGTCTACAAATGTTGAAAAACACACTCGATGGAAGAGATTATGAAATCATTCAAATTAGAAAATGATCTTTCTGCAGTTTGTTTTATAAAGTTTGCTTGAAAGATAAAAACGCAAAGGATGGTAATGGTTTAAGATTCATTTGAGTTCAATTAGTTTGATCCTATATTATACTGTCACGGTTTAAGATAATCGCTCACTGACAACAATGAGATCGAATTTATATAGCTTGGTAAATGCCCTCTTGTTCGAGGAGGCTATTTTGATCTTAAAGGGATCGATAATGTCATTTTGTTTCATATGAAATCCTTGAGCGATTGCATCACCTTGTATTGTTGTTTGATTGTGCTAAATATTTTCATTGCAATAAAAACTCTTGTATTGTTGTTTGATTGTGCTAAAGATTTGGATTGCAATAAAAACTCATGAAGGAAACATTGATGAACAAAATGTTATGGTTGTTTGATTGTGATAAAGATTTATAGTTGGAATATTTGGATTGCAATAAAAACTCATGAAGGAAACATTGATGAACAAAATGCTAAATGACAAGAGGTCTACCCAAACATGCAAAGGGAGTTCCATGAATATTTTTCAGATAAATTAGGAAGCAAAAAAATGACTTTTGACTTAGCTGGCCGCACAGAAAACAAATCTGCGAACCAACATCTCACATTATTGACACCAATAATCAAAATCAAAAGAATAAGCCCATTCAAATATGGCTTTCCCATTTCAGTTTCCAAGGTAAACATTGTGTACACTTTGTCATGAAATATCTTGCAATTGTAGTGTTTATGGTATGGTTTGTGAGTTACTTTTGTGTGATGAATTTGTTGCTCTCAGTTTTATTAGTGGATGATAAGGATGACTTTCAAATGTAATTGTGATAGCTTTTACAAGGAAATTGATTCAAGTTAATGTGATTTTGTTTTCTTTTCGAGATCCAAGACCTACCCATTGTACAAACATCTCAATAAATGAATCATTCACATTGTCTATTTTTTTTACTACTGAGTTCCCATTCTCAGAATTTCCCTTTCTCTACTCGAACCTTTGGGTACTTGTTGAGGTGAATTTCTCTTTTCTGGGACAGATGCCTAATTGCCCTAGGTGATTTTTTTTATTGATGGAGCGAATTTCTAATTGCTAGGCATTCAATTTCGTGCTTTGACAAATTTATATTCTTCCTCGGTCAATTTCCCTTACATGGGAAACACAATACATTAGCTTGGGTCGAATTATCTTTTGCTTGGGTCAAATTCACATATGTTTGGGGCGTTTTATGCCTCCCACCGGCCATAACTCTGTTTGTGCATAAAGGTAAGGTCGTACACGATTATATGAAGGTCGTATGGACCACACACAACTTGTAGAGATATTTCCTTTCTCCATGAGTGTTCAATTTATTGTTGAATGTTCGAAATCCTTTTTGGGTGTTTCAATTATAATTGTTGAGTGTTGAAATTCCTTGGGCGTTTCAACTAGTTGTTAAGTGCTCCAATTCATTGTTGGATGTTTCAGTTACTCACTAGATGCTCCAATTCAATGTTGAGCATTTCTATTGGATGCTATGATTGATGTAAGCTATTCTCCCTTTGGATTAAGATTCGGTGATTATATATAGCTTTACTTGCTAAGGTACATTGTAAATGTCGGGTTGGAAGATTCACGACGTCTCAATGGCATAGTGGATCTTGTTGAAGATTGATATAGTATTGTTAGGGACATTAAACCACTTAGTTATTATGTGCAATGACACAACTCTACATTCAATTGGTTTGGGTGCTTATTTTTCTTCTACACTAAGGTTTGTAATAGATTGGCCATGAAAGATAGTGTGCCTTTGTGGCTCCTTTGTTTCCATTCCTTGAATTCTTCATAAATCAACCTAAGAAACCTTCAAAGAAGAATGATTACATGAAAAAAAAAGAACTTGCAGGGGTGTAAATTGACAACAAGTTTGTCCCCTGTTACAAGATATAGTTCTTTAGTCGACCATATGAATGTGCTTCTTTCAGACCAACCCTCATTTCAATTTCAGCTCCTACTCATTGGCCTACTCATCTCCCTACATCAAAGTGTGTCAGTTACATTTGTTCCTTGATATGTACCTCATGTGGATTTCTAGAGGGTCTCATGTTTCTTGTTTAGGGAGGATCTCTCCATGACAAAGTTACTTTTGTTCCTTGATATGTACCTCATGTCGGTTTCTAGAGGGTCTCATGTTTCCTGTTTAGGGAGAATCTTCTCATGAGAAAGTTACATTTGTTCCTTGATATGCACCTCATGTCGGTTTCTAGAGGGTCTCATGTTTCCTGTTTAGGGAGAATCTTCCCATATTGACATTATCATATTCCTTGATATGTACCTCATGTGGATTTCTAGAGGGTCTCATGTTTCCTGTTTAGGGAGAATCTTCCCATATTGACAAAGTTACATTTGTTCTTTGATATGTACCTCATGTCGGTTTCTAGAGGGTCTCATGTTTCCTGTTTAGGGAGAATATTCCCATATTGACATTATCATAGTTATTCCAGGGGTTGGTTTAGAGGCTTTGGTATCTTGGTTTCCATTTACATGAATGATTAATAGCCTCAAGTGAGGTAGTAATAGTCGTGATTTCTCTTTGACTTCGTTTCTCACATGCTTGGTATCTAACTCCTTCTCACATTGTTGGAGGATTTGTGAGACAAACTTGGTGAAAGATCAAAGATGGACTTCTTGGTGTTGACACCGATGGACTTCTTGGTGTTGATCCTATCTTCTTGTGGAGACTTTGGTGTGGCTAGATAGCTTGGTGAGATGCCTTGCTAGGCCGTTGTATTGTTGATTATGGTTTGTTATTAATAGTGGATGCCCTAACTAAGGTTTGGACACATTGGAGAGTCATAAGTTGTGATAAGCTTGAAGGACGAGCTTCGGATAAGTTGTTGGTGTGTACCTATAATTTCATTCTTATGTATATCATGTGTGATTCGTTGTCCAAACTTTGTGTACTTGCATATTGATTTTCACCTTATATTCTCACGTTGAATGAGTAGTTTCTAGCAGAATTCCGTATGTTGATTTATGATGTACTCGTGAGCATATTTTGTTACAAGTGTAGAGAAGTTAAATAGGTAGGTTAAATAGGCAGTTTTTTGGTTGTAACAAATCTATTGTTAATAAGTCATTTTCATATCTATTATGTGATGGGGATTGTGTTGTAAGGGCTGGAAACATAGTTCCTTTCAAGTACAATTATTGGAAACATAGTTCCTTTCAGGTACAATTATTTGGTGTTTATTTTTCTATGTTCCCTTATGTATTTGATTGGACAAAATCAAAATATATATCATTATAATTTAGATTTCATATTTACCCCTATAACTAAAGCCTTAAAATTGAAGTGGAATTTCAGAATCTACTTTGAATGAAATTTTATCAAAATTTCCACAACAATTTTTCTAACTACCAAATAAACCTAACCCAATAATTGTTGACTGTGAGAACCACCAAGTCTAAAACTAATATGCAAAGGATTAATTCATTTCATATCAAAACATATGACAGATTAAAAACACAAATATTTACGTGGTTCACCCAACTTCGGGCTATCGTTCACCAAGAGGGGTATGTTATTGTTCATAAAATGGAGAGTTACAACAGGCTCAGTCTCCTCATCTCTGACAGCTTGTACGAGCATACTTAATTTATAGAAATTTACATGAGAGGATGACTATTGAATTCACTCCTATCCTTGGTCTAAATTAGTTACAACCAATCGTAGAATAGTAGGATCTGAAATCTATTCAAGGAAAAAACTTTTTGTCATCAATTCCAACAATCTCCACCTTGAAAACAATGAACCTAATACCTTGCTCCTCCTTTTTTTCATCACCTTTTTTGCAAGCCAAGAGAAGCCAAGCACCATTGTAGCTTCTCTAAAATTACTGGTTTTGTGAACATGTCTGTGCAGTTCTCTTTTGTATGAACTTTTTCAAGAGAAACTCCACCTTCATCGATGACCTGTCTTACAAAATGGTACTTAATAAAAATATGATTAGTTTTACTGTGGTAGGCTGGATTCTTGGCCAAGTGAATAGCTCTTTGACTATCACAAAGTAGCTTTACTTTGTCCTATGTCCTTCCAAACTCACCAAACAAACCTTTTAAACAAATTGCCTCTTTGCAAGCATGTGAAGCAACTATGTATTATGCTTCTGTAGTGGACAAGGCAACGATGCTCTATAGCTTTGACATCCAACTAATAGCTCCACCTGCAAGAGTAGAGACATATCCTGAAGTTGACCTCATTTTGTCCAGATCACCTGCAAAATCAGAATCAACATATCTACAGACTAACTCACAACCATCGTTATAGGTGATACAATAATCAATTGTGTCCCTCAGATATCCAAGCACCCATTTCACTACTGCCCAATGCTCTTTACCCGAATTTTCCATATATCTGCTAACAACCCCAACTGCATGTGAAATGTCTTGTCTTGTACTAACCATCACATACATTAAACTTCCTACTGCATTAGCATATGGTATTAGGGACATATGTTCCTTGTCTTCTTTTGTACTAGGACATAAACTTGAAGAAAGCTTAAAATGGGAAGCTACAGGTACAGAAACTGGTTTCACACTGTTCATACCAAACCTCAAAAGTATTTTCTCGACATACTTCTGTTGTGACAACCAAAGCTTACCATTCCTCTCGTCTTTGAATATCTCCATGCGCAAAATCTGCTTTGCTTCTCCTATATCTTTCATATCAAACGTCCTAGCCATTTGAGCCTTTAACCTGTTGATCTCAGTTATTCTTTTTCTTGCTAAAAGCATATCGTTAATGTGCAATACTAAGATAATGAATATGCCATTATTTAATTTCTTAAAGTAAACACAATGATCAATACTCACTCCTTGTATAATTTTGGCTCATCATGAAAGAGTCAAATTTCTTGTACCATTGTCTGGGCGATTGCCTTGGACCATACAATGATTTCTTGAGCTTGCAAACAAATTTCTTGTTGCAATTCTGAACGAACCCTTCAGGTTGTTCTATGTAAATCTTATCATCCAAATCTCCATGTAGGAAAGCAGTCTTAACATCTAGCTGCTCCAACTCCAAATCAAGTAATGCAACTAATGCTAACATACTTCGAATTGAAACGATTTTAACAATTGGTGAAAAAATCTCATGAAATTCGATACCTTCTTTTTGAGAATATCCTTTTGCAACTAGCCTTGCTTTGTACCTTTCTACCTTATCATCAACACCCTTCTTTAGCTTGTAGACCAAGTTACAACCTATAGTTTTCATGTCTCCTGGAAGTTCTACTAGGTCCCATGTAACATTCCTCTCTAAGGCATTCATTTCATCCTTCATTGATTCTTTCCATTAATCACTGTTAGAACCCTTCACAACTTCCTGATAGCATGAAGGTTCATCATCATTAGTACTTAAGAACCTGACGAAACAAAATCATCATACCTTCTTAGAGGAACTCTGACTCGTGTATACCTCCTTAGGGAAGGTTGTGGCTCATCCATAATCTATTGATTGTCATCATCATCCATATTTTCCTCAGTAAGAGCCTCCTCATGANCTTTAAAAACTTGCTCATGTTCACTTTCATCTGTAGTTGAACGAGTTTCAAACTGAATCTGTTGATATTTTGGTACTTCTACTTGTTTCAAATGACCATCTATATCTCATTTGATGAGTGATGATTCATCAAATATTACATCTATGTTAATGGTGATCTTGTGGGCAGTAGTATCCCACAACCTGTACCCCTTAATACCATCACTATATCCAACTAAGATGAGCCTTTTTGATTTTGCATCTAATTTAGAACGCTGATGTTTTGGAATTGGAGCATAGGCTTCACAACCAAAAACTCTAAGATTAGAATAATTACGAGGGTGACCTTTACATACATCTTCAGGAATCTTGCACTCTATTGTTGTTGATGGTGATCAATTTACCAGATAACAAGCTGTAGTTACTGCTTCGGCCCACAGTTCCTTCTGCAAGTTGGTGTTACTTAGCATACTCCTTGCTCTTTCTAGAAGAGTCATGTTCATATGTTTAACAACTCCATTATGCTGAGGAGTATAGGCAGTGGTTTTATGCCTATCAATCCCAAAATCCTTGCAATAGTTCTCAAATTCCATTGATGTAAATTCACCACCATTATCAGTTCTTAAACATTTAATGGATCTAGTAGTGCTCTTTTCCACTACAGCTCTAAACTGCTTGAAAACAATGAATACATCAGCCTTTCCTTTCAACATATAGACCCAAACCTTCCTAGAGAAATCATCTACAAAAGTAACAAAATATGGTGATCCTCCATACGAAACAGTTGGGGATGGTCCCCAAACATCAGAATGGATATAGTCAAGGATTCCCTCACTAGTGTGTCTTCCGGTTTTAAATCTCTACCTATTCTATTTTCCAAAAATACAGTGCTTGTAGAAATCTAACTTTAAAGACTTTAGACTAGGAAGTAACTTGCGATCAGATAATACCTTTAATCCTCTTTCGCTCATATGGCCCAACCGTTGATGCCACAATCGAACAAAATCACTGTCATTCTCGGATACAACTGTTGCATGATCTGACTCGGTTCTTCCTTCTAACAGAAACAGGTTTCCAACCTTCTTCGCTTTCATAACTAGTAGGATTCCTTTGTAGACCTTCATAACTTCACCTTGAACAATACTTCTATATCCTCCAGTATCTAAGACTACCAAAGAGATTAGGTTTTTCTTAAGCTCAGGTACATGTCTCACATCAGTTAGTATAACATCTTAATTTGAAAGCTACCAATTCCCACAACTTTACACGAGATATCATTTTCCATGTAAACTATTCCATCATCTATAGATTGGTAAGTAACAAACCAATGTCTATGAAGACACATGTGATTTGAAGCACCAGAATCTAATAACCACTGTTGATCATAACGTGAACCAATACTAATTGATAAGACTTCATCAATCATACTTGAAGTTNTGCCACAAAACCAGCACTTAAGCTTTCTCTTTTTTCCCTTCGACTTTGATCAAGAGAAATCCCTCTTAGTATGTCCTCTTTCTTTAGGTCTTCCTCTGACCACCATCGCCTCAAATGTAGAGGTTTCTAAATTGGATTTCTTCCTTGTTTCCTCAGACAGTAAAGCTCCAACAATAACATCAAACTCAATACTTTCTATTGAACTGAAACGAATAGAGGTAACAAAGTGATCCCATGAATCAGGCAAAGAACACAATAATGTAATTGCCTCATCTTTAGAATCAAATTTTACTCCCATGCTAGTCAACTGAACTAAGAGTATTAAAATTATTTAAATGATCAACTATTTTTGTACCTTCCTTCATGCGCAAACTGTACAATTGTCTTTTCAGGGAGATCCTGTTCGTCAAGGATTTCGTCATATACAAATTTTCCAGCTTCGTCCACAAACGTGTTGTTGTCTTCTACGTGACTTTGGCCAAACACAAACGTATGGCACTCAGTGCTCTCACATCGATCTCTTCCCACTCTTCATCTGAGATGGTCACGGGTTTCTTTGATTTTCCCAGAAGCACCTTCACCACGCCTTGTTTCATGAGAAGATCATCCATCTTCACCTTCCAGATCTAAAAATTGTTTTTGCCATTGAACTTCTTGATTTCAAACTTAGCACTCTGAGTTTTCACCATTTTTAGTCGTCTTTATTCTTCTCGGCCTCTATTGTCTTCACTCTTAAATCAATATCCAAATCAAGCACCGAAACATGATATTAGGGGTTGACTCATGGATATTAGGGTTAAATGCCTAGACATCCTTGGACAACAGACACCATATTCAATTTACAATTTATATCTTCCTTCTCTTTATTGAATTTGCAATTTATATCTCACTTTCAATCTTCTTTCACACTAAATGATGCAAAGAAATAAACAAAAAACACGCCCCTATCCACTACAACCTCACTAACAATCTGTTACAATGATACCATTTGTTAACAGTGCAACTATTTAACAATACAAGTTTAATCGCTTCTTAACATGAACATAAGGACCTGCTGTGATTTAGAAATTATTCTTACTATTCACAAAAGATGACTGCGAAGAATTAATTACTTTATCGTTTGTTCAGTGCAGCGATTAAATAAGAGGTGGCATAATTAATTAATTACCCTATCATTCATTCATTCAGTGAAGAATTAATTGCCCGTAGCAGTAAGAGGTGGCATGCATTTTCAATCAGCGCTCCCCTTACGATGACAACCTAGCGTTGAATTCGAAAACAAAAGAAAATGTAAGTGTATAACAAATCAACGCTTCCTCTGTGTATTGTCCCCAGCGTTGATTGAACAACAACGCTCCCACAAAGCGGATAACCCAGCTTACTCAAAAAACCATGCCATTGCTTCTCCTCTGATGGACAATGCATCTGACACTGCTCCTCCTCACTCGCGACCCTCTCTCTAAATTTGCGATCTGGCACCACGAATATGACTTTATGGATCTCCAAGATTTGATACCAATTGTTGACTGTGAGAGCCACCAAGTCTAAAACTAATAGGTAGCGGATTAATTCATTTCACATTAAAACATATGACAGATTAAAAACATGAAGATTTACGTGGTTCGCCCAACTTCGGGCTACATCCACCAAGCAAGGTATCGATCTATCTTATTGTTCATAAAATGGAGAGTTACATCAAGCTCAGTCTTCTCATCTCTGAGGACCTCTAGGGGCATACATAATTTATAGAAATTTACATAAGAGGATGACTATTGAATTCACTCCTATCCTTGGTCTAATTTAGTTACAACCAATCGTAGAATAGTAGGATTTGAAATCTATTGAAGGAAGAAATTTGTTGTCATCAATTCCAACAATAATAACCTTAATCTTACATTTAAAACTATTTAACCTCATTTCAATCTTACAAAGTTACATTAATTCACATAGATTGGAATTATTTTGATTGAAAAAAAAATCAGCCACCGATTGTTACCCTTCTTTCCAGTCGGGGTACCCTTGTAAAATTTTGCACTATCATAAGGTATGTTTCATTTCAATCTTACAAAGTTACATGAATTCACATAGATTACAATTATTTTTAGTGAAAAAAAAAATCAGAGTCAGGGTTGTTACCCCTCTTTCCAACCGGAGTACCCTTGGTAAAATTTTGCACTATCATACGATATGTTGTCATAAGGTATGTCGGCACAGTAGAATGCTCCTTGATCTACTGGTTACATTTTGATTTTTGGGCACTTTCACGTTTTCCAAGGCAGATCATGATGTTCGAGGAACTTTACACATAATTTACACATGCCATTGGTCACACTTCTCAAGGAAGTTTTGGGATATTTATGGGCACCTCCTATGCATGCCACATGTAACACCATTGTCTGATGTCCTTGTTTGTCACTCTAGAAACTGATGTGGAGGGCCGATTTGTACACATGGCAGCAATGGGGTAATTTCCTAGCATATGATGACTTGAAAAAGGTCAGTGGGGTGGCATATGATGATGTGGACTTCACGTGAGAATCCTTTGATGAAATTGGTATGCCTTAAATGAAGTATCTTAAGATATTATGAGCTGGAATGAGGATTGATTTAATTGTATTTGAAGGCATTTGGCTGGATGGGGTGTTTTGTGACTCACTTTTTGACTTGAAAAATCACTTGCATAGTTCATGGAAGTCCCTTGACCCAAGGTATGACCATGAGCCTTCATTTGGGACACATGGTGGAGGTCTTGGAGCATTATATCACTTTCTTATGGAGCTGTTATGAGATTGTTGACCCTATACTTTGACATCAATTTGGAGGTCTTGGAGCATTATATTACTTTCTTATGGAGTTGTTATGAAAGGGCCGACCCCATACTTTGACGTCAATTTGAATCTTAGGGGTTTTAAGACTTGTTCTTGACTTGAAAAAGTCACCCCTGTGCCTTATGGAGCCCCTTGACTTAGGGTATGGGCATGGGGCATCATTTGAGGCTTCTTGGAGAATAATGTAGCATGGTATGTCACTGTTTTTGGTGTTGTTTTATTGGAGCCGCCCACTTTGGAGGGTTTATGTCCACATTGGGAGGGTTGATTTGTACCTTTGAAGAGGGTGGTGGCTATCTATGTCAAAGGGCCTTTAGAGGCCAACGCAGAAGCTTGGGACTACATTAATTTTTTCTTGGAGGAGAAACCCTCACTTTTGGGGTCTATTTAAGTTTGACCATTGTACATGTGGCTTGACCTCATTATTTAATTGTTGTGTGCTTAATTGTAATTTTGATTTAATTAGGCTAGATTTAAGGAATAACAAATTATTATTTTATTGTAAAAGAGGTTTTGCATCTTTTATTCAAAGAGATACACCTCTTTATTTTCACTCAGTGTTGGATAATTTGGAGCTCTCCCTTTTGGAGCCATATAT
>JASDQU010013606.1:85794-115948 GCA_032191745.1 Picea mariana | reverse complement strand
TTTTTTTAGCATTTCTGGTGTTGAGAATTCTTCTTTGAGGATGAATGTTGTTAACTTTTGAAACTTTTCCTACTTGGTTTTTATTTGGTGGGTGAATATTAATGGTGGAATTTATCAAGTCTTCTACTAAGACTTCAAGATCCACTGAGGAGTTATCAACTAATTTGGAGGAAAACCTTTATGTTTGTCCTCATTATTCCTTGTTGATTTTGTGAGTATTTGATATCATGCTATGTTTTTCCTTGTGGTTCCTTGGCTTAAGTATTAAAGCATTTTCATCAAGTCATAATTGGTTTTGATGGTGAAGGCCTTTCTAGTGAGGAAGCCCTTCTTGTAAACCTTGATGTCCATTGTTGACCTATTTGGGTGAGGGATTACTTCAACCTCATGGTTCTAGTCTCAAATCCTAATCCTTTGAGTAAATAAGCTGACTCCTTGAAGCGTTTCTTCTTGACCTCAATTACCAGTGGATTCATCTTGACTCCATTGTCCTAGTTGGATTTGGCACTGATCTTGATATCCTTCCATCACTTATTCTAAAAACCTTAAAAACTCCAAACCTCATTTTACTAATACTACAGTGAACATCACCTTGTGCTCATTGCTTGGTCTTAGTAATCCTAATAGGGAATACCCCCTTGAGTTGGAGGAGATTCGACCTAAAATAATAGAAGATAGTCGGAGGAGATTCGACCTAAAATAGTAGAGGATAGTCGAAGGATAGGTTGTCGAGGTGACAGTGACGACCTCCCTAGAGGTTTCCCTTGAATTGTACTCTGTGGATTAGGGCTTTCATCAGAAAGTACAATTTGGACGATAACACGAATTTTTAGGATGTAAAAGAGAGGCGAACAAAACAATGATATCAGAACTCAGTTTTAGAAGACTTTAAATTCAAATTTGACTCAATACTTCTCCACATTCTTTTAGTCTCATTATCCTTGAGCTCTTTATTTTTTACGGACCATATAGGGACTTTTTTGCATGATAGTTCGGTTTTCTTTTCCTTTGAATTTCAATTACCTGGAAACTGGATTTAATATGGGTTTTAGGATGCCAACTAGATCCAACACTACAATCATCAAATAAAGGACTCTCAATTACCTACATGTTCAAAGACAACAAATTGGGTGTAAGTTTGCAAAGACAATGGTGTGAAATGAATCTCAAAAACCATTTCGAACTGGAAAACCGTTTTCAATTTTCAAAAACCCTTGTAGAAACTACTCAACAATTTTCGATGGATTTTAAAAAACATATCATCGAGCTATTTGGAAAGTATTTCCACAAATTACCAACAAATTCCAACAATGTAACTCTTTTTAAAAACTTCCAAATAGAAAAAGTGACCCTACACTAGCCCTAGAGTACAGAACATCCCTACAAACTAAAATGTAATCCATTTGATGTGTTATGGGAAAATTTTTCTTCAAAATATTTGACCTCTCCAAAAAATGTTTCTTAATGTTTATTGTGCAAACTGTCCTTAAAAGTTAGTGATACTTTTGGACCCTTAACATCCCTGTTTCATGTCATCTCCCATTTCCAATTCTGATATTCTATAACAAATGTTTAATCCAATAACCTTAGTGAATGTTTTCGTCAGAGAAGCAAAAAGAGCTCTATTATAGAAGAAAAAACACTTTGATTCAAGGTAGGAACATATTTTTACAATGCAGGTTTGCATAAAAAGAAAACATAAATTCAAATCTCAATGTGTGACTTGATTTTCCTTCAAGTATATTAGTTTTCTTATTGATGCTCTACATTGTTGTTTTAACAATATCCCTTGTCATCACTATTGGATACATCACTATTGGATAGGGATCATCTTAATGGGTTGATGAATAGCTGTTATGGTCTTAAAAAATTCCATAAACTTAGAAGCCTATGTTAGCTAATTAAATCATCCATGCACTAAAAATTTAGAGAAAGGTTTTGGCCTTGTCAATAAAACCTAATAATCCATTCAAAAGTCCTTTACTTCATTCAAAAATCCTTTACTTCAAACACACACTTTTAATTAAGTACTGCATTTTAAAGAGCATACATGCATCTATTTTAGTCTATAAACTCTTTTATTGACCACACAATTTAAAGAATAAACATATGCTACTCTAAGTTTTTTTTATTCAACATAGAAAATTTAGAATTTATAAATACTAAAAAATATATAATTAAAGATCATGTTACATGCCTATGAAAATACCAAAGTGAAATTTTTAAATCCTATAAAAAGAAATGCATTAATCACAATTTATGGTTTTTTATATCAAAATTCAAAATTTTTGCAAAGAGAATTAAGATTTTTTAAATATAAAATATTTTTTTTTGTAAATAAGAGTTGTATAACCTTCAAAAAACAAGAGTTACAGTATAATCAAGAGTTCAGGACAGTAAGAACTGAACTGTCCCGAAGGGAAATCAGTTCAGACAGCCGTTCAAAGTAAAGCCCATTGTCTTAAGCTACCAGTCTGAAAATGACATAAACTAAAGCAGAAAAATTACAGTCTCTTATGGGTGACTGAATAAAACAACATACAAAATATGATCATAGGCCCTATGAGGTAGAAGGAAATTCAGACACTTGGCTAAACCATCATGAAGACACTTGTGTCGATTATGTGGTGGGCTTGTAGCAAGGCCACACGAACAGGGAGGTGGCGTTGGTCGTTGGGTCCGCGACTGGTGCCTACCTCCTCCATGGGCTCATGCATGGAAACTCCTGTGTCGACGTCACCTCCAACCCCTTCCTCTTCGGCCCATGTACCTCCGTACTCCATGGCCTCGTGCATGGCAGCTCCTGTGTCGACATTGCCTCCAACCCCTTCCTCTTCGACAGTTGTCCCTCCCTCCTCCATGGGCTCATGCATGGCAGCACCTGTGTCATCTTCGCTACCAACCCCTGTGTCATATTCGCCACCAACCCCTGTGTCATCTGCTCCTCCATCCCCTAAGTCGTCTCCCTTTCCACCCCCTTGTGGCTTCACCCACTCCTAGTGTTGAGTGGCAAGCCTCCTACAGAGTTGAGGGTAGATGAAGGAACATTGAAGTCTTCTCGTCCATGATTTTTATTCGAAATTGAAGTTCATCTAGGCCTTTCTGCAATTCAAAGACCAGAACTTGCAGAATTGCAAGGTTGTCCTGCAATTGTGAGCCTGGAATTGAGTCTATGAAGGAATGAGGACATGGTTGAGGTCCATGGAATTCTGGTTGTGCTCCCAAGTAAGGTTAGCTGAATGAGAGCTCTGGCTGGACTGGTGTGCTTGCTGGTGAGTTGGGTGGAACTGCAGGAAGCAACAGTGAGGTGGAGGCCATATCGTATGAGGGCCCTGGGTTAAAACCCAGGGAATTTCCTGAGAAGGCAAACCATTCCAAGTAGCTTGCGGAGGGCAAGGAGAGGGATGGGAGGTTGCTAGGGCTTTGTCAAGACTGCAACTAAGAAGAAGGTGAGGAAGAAGAAACAGGTGATGAGTTAGGAGATGATGCAGGTGGGGGTCGGAGAACCACACTCGGTCAACTTTGCTGCCAGGTCGAGCCGCGCTTGGATTCCCCCCTTTGTCTTGGCATGCTTGGGACAGTGAGGGGAATTGCAGGCGCAGGAATGATGCATAGGCAGTGAAGGTGTAGCTAGTGGGGGTGTAGGTTACAAGAGGTCTCAATGCTGGAAGAGAACCTCTGCAAATGCATATGAAAGAAGTCATGGCGTCGAGAATGCTGAAGAAGGTAAACATGCACGAGCAGAGTAAATTCGAATTCATGGCTCTGAGCCATCAAAATGATAGCGAGCTTAGGCCAGGCACACTGAGAGTAGTAGTGCCTAGGCATGCATGAGCTTTGCTTAAATGCATGAGGGTGGTGGGAGGGTGTGGCACGCTCCTCACATGGCCATCGCCATGTTGGCCGCTTCGTGCCCTCTCCTGGTGATATGTGTCTCGCACGGGCACCCCATCCGAGGATTTTAAATATAAAATATTATCTAAAAATAATATAGTTTTTTTAAACATAAAATATTATTTAAAATCTGACACCAAAAATTAATCATATTAGGTAATGTTTTAGAATATCTACTTACATTTTTTTAATATAAAATATTATCTAAAACCCAAATACAATTTTTTAAACATAAAATATTATTTAAAAACCAAAAAATATTAAAACCAAAAAATATTATTATTTAAACTAAAATTAGATAAAAACCAAAAAATATTATTATTTAAACTAAAAAGTAGTAATCGTATTAATTAGATAATGTTTTAGAATATCTATTTACAATTTTTAAAATATAAAATATTACCTAAAAACCAAATACAATTTTTTAAACATAAAATATCATCTTAAAAAAAGTTAACACCAACCCTAAATATTAGTCATATTAATTGAGATAATGTTTTTGAATAAGTGAAAATTTTAACACACTAAACCACCAACCACATAGAAAGTTAAAACAATAAAATTTCAATAGATATGCCTGTATTTTAAAAACATTTAATAAGCAATATTACCTTTTTAATCCTTGAATGCTTTTGAAGATTCATTGCTTCATATTCCCTGGTCATAACAATATCTGGAGTTTCTCAAATCCTTTTAATCATATTGGTCTTGCAAGTACAACACTTCATCTCCAATGTTGACTATCACAGTGTGCATATATTCTCAAATATGCATATACACAAATTAATTGATAAAATTAGCTATAAACACTAAATATTGATCATATTAATTGAGATAATGTTTTCGAAAATCTAATAAGTGGAAATTTTAACACACTAAATCACCACATGGAAAGTTAAAACAATCAAATTTCAATAGATATACCTGTATTTTAAAAACATTCAGTAAGTAATATTACCTTTTTAATCCTTGAACCTTTACTTTATATTCCCTGGTCGTACAAATATCTCAATTTTCTCAAATACTTTTAATCATAGCTGAGAATTGGTCTTGCAAGGACAACACTTTATCTCCATGGTTATAACAATATCTCAATTTTCTGAAATCCATTTAATCATCGTTGATAATTGGTCTTGTAAGGACAACACCTTATCTCCATGCTCATAACAATATCTTGATTTTCTCAAATCCTTTTAATCATAGCTGATAATTGGTCTTGCAAGGACAACACTTTATCTCCAATGTTGACCATCACAACCTGCATATATTTGAGCATATATTCTCTAATATGCATATACACAAATTAATTGATAAAATTAGCTATAAAGACAAAAGACCTACGAAGACGTTTCATTAAATATTTTTTAGACAGCCTAAAGCAAGCTTGAAACCATTCGAAGGAGACAAGAAGATAGTTGTTTTCAGACATGGGCAAACACTTTAACAAGGCCTCAAGGTCCCCATCCCACATAAACTCCTAGAACAAGATGAAAAATGAAAAAATATTAGGTTGAACTTTTGAATTAATGCTTATGAGAAATATTAGTTTAAACTTTTGAAGTGGAATCATACAAATTCTAGAACACTTTTAAATCAATCAAAATACTAATAAAATTTAAGTAATTTTATCAATGTTTTAGTACTTCAACAAAAACATCATCTAGGACCAAGAAGAATTGAGAGGGCTATCATTTTGTGACTCTCGTATAAAGGTGACAAGAAAATAGTTCATGTATTATGGTGCCAACTTCTTACATAAGCACCATCGACTAACAAGCACAAAACATAGCCTATCTGACAACACTAAGTTTAAATTGCTGAATTTTGCAACAGTTTCTCAATAAAATCTTTTAAATGAGATTAATAATTCTTGCAATAACAATAAAAACCTCTTTACAAGAATTTATAACAATGAAAATCTCTAAAACTAATAAGATAAAGTTGAATTTAAAACAAGAAACTAATAAGATAAAGTTGAATAAACTTCAACAATTGTCAATCAACTAGCCAGGCGGATTATACACTTCATTATATAATCACCACTCTTTCCAGAGAAAGGAATGTGAATGGAGGGAATAGGCATGCTACTACCCATTCACTTAGAAAACATGAATGTGAGAATTATAATTCCTACCTTAACAATGAAAACTTCCTCACAAGCATTTAAGTGAAAAAATGACAGCATGAGTGAAAGAATGACATTTAAAACTTTCAATTTGCTCTATCTTTTCTTCCTTCAAGGTCCACTTAATGTGCCTTGATTTTCCTTCTTTTTTCATTTTTTAATCTTTTTTCTAGGGAAAGATGTGTTTGTACTTAAATGTCACGATCATGCATGATCAATTTGATCTTTTTCTTACTGGCACTTGTCTTTCCAATCATTACAAGAATAACAATTGGAACAAATTTGGTGCAAAAGATCACGTACTCTCAGCCTTTAGGTTTGTGGGATGCAAAAGAAAGAATAGCAATTGGAACAAATTTGGTGCAAAAGATCATGTACTCTCAGCCTTCAGGTTTGTGGGATGCAAAGGAAAGAACACATAGTAGTGGTTAACAATCAACCACCTAGCAACTTGATTCTGTAAAATTTTATTACACATTTAACACAGATTAACCTCCTCCCAATGTTTGAGACTTCCTAGCAACGCAATTGTGTAAGTCTTTTTATTTGGCATTTAGCACAGATTAACCTCTTGCCAATTTTTTAGTCCTCCTATCATCTAGCAAGCATAAAACATAGCCTCTTCAACAATTTTAAATTTGAACTGTGAAATTGTACAACAATATCTCAACAAAATTGATAACTCCAACAATAACGAGAAAATATATTCACAAGCATTAACATCAATAAGCTCACAAGATAAACACATGCAATCAACAATCAACTAGCAAAAGAAAAACTGTATCCTTCATTATATAATCACAATGCTCGTCAGAGAAAGGAATGTGAATGTGGGGAATTTTCATACTACTACCGCTCACTTTCGGGAAGCATGAACGTGAATGAGTGAAAGAATGAGATTCAAAGCTTTCAATTTCATACACTAGTAAATGTTTTACTTCATTTTCTTAGCAACGTGGCCTAAACATGTCACCTTACCCAGTAGTATATTAAATCTATTAGTTCCCACATGAAGGAAGACTAATTTATAAATATTATTTGTGAAGATAAAATTAGAAGTCATGTTCCATGCCCCTATAAAACTACCAAAAATCTTCAATTCCCAAAAATCTGCAATTCCCATAAAGAGGAATGCATCAATCATAATTCAATGTCTCCTATATAGGAAGTGAGCATGGGAATCTTATGTGAACTGCATCATTCCTTGAAACGAGGAATACATCAATCATAATTCAATGTCTCATATATAGGAAGTGAGCATGGCAATCTTATGTGAACTGCATCATTCCTTGAAACATCATAGCGTTGACTAAAGGCATTAAAAAATTAACAAAGGTGAAGCATGAATAACTAATCAAATTAATTAAGTTATTGTTTTCAAACTCAAGTGATATTATTAGTAGACTGAACAAAAAGGAACTACAATTAGTAAAAAAAATATAATGTGAATCACTGAAAGAATGAGATTCAAAGCTTTCAATTGCGTACACTAGGAAATGTTTAATTTCATTTTCTTAGCAACGTGACCCAAACATGTCAATTTATGGGGTTTGAACATGGACCTCTATCCAAAAATACCAATTCACCTTACCCATTAGTATATTAAATCTATTATTTCCCACACGAAGGAAGACTAATTTATAAATATATTTGTGAAGATAAAATTAGAAGCCACGTTCCATGCTTATAAAACTACCAATAGAAATCTACAATTCCCATAAAGAGGAATGCATCAATCATAATTCAAATGTCTTATATATAAAAAATGACCATGGAAATCTTCAGTGAACTGCGTCATTCCTTGAAACATGAGAGCATTGACTAAAGGCATTAAAGAATTAACAAAAGGCAAGCGTGAATAACTAATCAAATTAATTAAGTTATTGTTTTCAAACTGAAGTGATATTATTAGTAGATTGAACAGAAAGGAACTGCAATTAGTAAAAAGAAATATAATGTCTTACCTTTTCAATCCTGGCATGATGCATGATGTTGAGTATAGACTGCTTTATGTTTGTTGGTCGCAATTGAAGATTTCAAAGGACAAGTAGAATTTTCTAAGCTCTTTTGTTAGTAGTTCACATTGCAAGGATAACCTTTGGATGTTGGCAATTAAAATCTACATCAATACACAAATCTACAAACTCACACAGACATACATATAAAAGTAGATTGGTAATTAAAATCTACATCAATACACAAATCTACAAACTCACACATACATACATATAAAACTAGTGTTAAAAGTGTGCATTTAAAATCTTATAGCACCATTAAATGAATTCACATCATTAATAATTAGATCCAAATTTAGAGTTTAGCATTAATAACTAGATCCAAATTTAGTGTTTAGATAGTTGAACAAATTATAAATAAAGAACATGATCAAGCACAGGGCCAAGGACAAAGTTTCAAAATATATTATTCCTTAATCAACTTAAAGCAAACCTAATATGCATCCAAAGTACAAAATAAGGTTATGTTATCAGACCCACGAAAACCCTTTAACAAAGATTCCATACACCATAAACAACCGGATAAATATTCATCAAAAGCTCTATCCTAAAGCTTGAATCACAAAATGTTTGCCAACTCCTATTAAATCATAGATTTTTAAAATAAGCATCATCCATTATTTTTACATGTAAAATAAGCATCATCCATACTTTAACCAAAGCCACATTATATGTAGCAATAATAAAATTGAGAGGGCAGGCCTTATGTTATTCTTGTTGAAATTTAAGCGAACAATAAGGACAACAAGAGCATGTATAGAAAATGTTGTTCATACTATTTTCCCAAGAATCCAAACATAAACATTCAAACACCATCAACTAACAAATGTGAAGCTTATCTACAACTCAAACACTGCTCTTTCATCATAATTTCCAATTGTTTACTATAGTTAACTGGGGTTCATAATATATTAAGTGTCTATATCTACACCTCAAATACAAATATTGATCTTTCATTATATTTTCCAATGTCTCGATATACTTGTAGTCCTTGTCAACAAAAATGGCACCACAAGGGATGTTTCAAGAAAAACACCCATCCCAAACAGAAATGACAAAAGAAAAATGTTCTTTTATATGTCTACTTCCAACTTGTGGATGTGGAACACTTTTTTCTATAATTGCCAGAGTTTCACAAGTTTTTTTAGATGTCTACTTCCAACTTTTGGATGTGGAACACTTTTTTCTAAAACAGAAAGGACAAAAGAAAAATGTTATTTTAGATGTCTACTTCCAACTTGTGGATGTGGAACAATTTTTTCTATAACTGCCAGAGTTTCACAAGTTTTTTTAGATGTCTACTTCCAACTTGTGGATGTGGAACACTTTTTTCTATAAATGCCAGAGTTTCACAAGTTTTTAACTTGCAAGAAACCACCAGTAGAAAAGGGAAAAACACACACAAATATACAATTTAAAGTGCTGGAGAAAAGCACATATAGCACTCCTTTGTTTATAGTCAAGAAGTGTAGGTTAGAGTTGACTTTTGCCTTTATATAATATAAAAGAATCAATAACCTAACAAAAATTCATGAAAAAACAAACAAAAGCCCGATGATTGAATAAAAGGATACAGAGAATAAAAGAAGAAGAGGGAAGGTAAAGCTATGCCTTGAATAAGTTTTAATGAATGCATGTGAAAGGGGTAGTTTGTACAAATTAAGGCCCATGGCCAGCTTGATGAAAAGGGAAGGTAAAGCTATGCCTTGAATAAGTTTTAATGAATGCATGTGAAAGGGGTAGTTTGTACAAATTAAGGCCCATGGCTAGCTTGGGCATTATGCATTATGATAGATATGATTTTGAAACTCTACTAGAGAATATTTTTTCTTTTACTTTAAAGAGGCTCACCATTAAAACATTCTCACACATGGTGTGAGAATGAGCTATAGGTGTGAAAATTTCTTAGCTAATTCATCAATCAATATCCACTTCCCCATGGGGTTGCCTATCACCATTTTACCTGGCCACATTGGCAATTTATCAATTTAGAGAACCCATAGCTTAGTTTGAGGCCTCAATGACCATACCCTGAACCTTGCACCCCGATTAAGTGACCCTATAGCTTAGTTCATTTGCCATGAACTCTCAATGACAATCATAAAGGTTGACTACTTAACCCTACACCCCGATTAAGCGACCCTATAACTTAGTTCATTTGCCATGAACTCTCAATGACAATCATAAAGGTTGACTACTATACTCGAGTAAACACTGATTTGTGAATAGACCTTAAAAAATCTATTAATATTCTCATTGGGAGTCACATGTTTCCCCAAGTACTGAATCAAAATGTCAAAGATGGAAGAATAAAATCAGAAACTACATGTTGATGGACTTAAATCTATGGAAAAATCCCAACTCGAACATTCTCAAATAGAATAACCCCCTATGAAAAACAATACTCCTTGGGTCCTGTCCAAAGATACATCAAGGACATAAGTTAAAGACCAAGTTGATATGGCAAACCGAAGCAAACTTGTCCACTACATGAAGAACTTAATAAAGTCCAAATATAAATAAATGAACCTGGTTCACTTACTTATGATTAACTCTCAATTTTGGAATGTTTGTAGGCTCATTAAAGGAGAATGGTTTATAGAATTGAGACTGAGTTACATTCTTAACTAAGATTCCTTGCAAATATTCACAACTACATATCAATTCAATATTATTATGAAAATGTAATGATAAATAATTGAAATTTTGAATATGTTAGTTCAAAAGTAGTGTAAGGAGGATATAATCTTGATAAGTAGCATGGGCACATTAAAAACTATGGTCACATGATGGTACTTTGATGATTTGATCATCTATTTAGTATTCACAAGTGCATAGGGCATATTTTCAACCAGTTTCAAAACTAATATTTCATCAATTAAAGAAAATTAGATACGAAGGTTGATTGCTTTTATGGTTTAGTGTTTGAGATGGGACATAGAACCCTGAAAATTAAGTTATAATTGAAAATTAAATTATGATCAAAGTTTGGTGGTGTTATCAACAAGAGAAAACCGTAATAGACTTTCACTATCAATCCTTGTTCCTTTGAAAGTGGAGCTCAATATATTGAAAGGATTTATACATAAGAGAAGACTATACTTTCAAAAAAGTAACCCCAACAAAACCTTTTCAGCTTCATAAACCTTTCCTTTTCCTTATAGCCTATGTATATTATCCAAACATTTCAATTTCTAAAGGAGTTATACTATGTTTTATAAACTCAACCAAGTGGGAATACACAAAGCTAGTAAATTCATCAACAAGCAACAACATATACAAAACCAAACAGGAAAGAAAGTACCTAAAAAGAATATATGATATGAATGTTCTCAGTCTCAAATATTCTTGAAAAACTAGAAAACTCCGATCATCTGATGTGAATGTTCTCAGTCTGAGATATTCTTGAAAAACTGGAAAACTCCAATCATCTGATGTGAATGTTCTCAGTCTCAAATATTCTTGAAAAACTGGAAAACTCCGATCGACTGCAAAAACATCAACCCGATAGCTTACACATAGAACTTCCTGGGAAAAAAATGTGGTAACATAACTATAAAAGTACAAAATGTGTTTTAACTAGATAAAAACTTTGACAATCACCTAATTTATATTGCAAACCAATTCTATAAGGAAATTATCTGGCCTTGTTCTAAAAAATATTAGAAAAAACTGTTAACACTTAAAAACATATTTGAAGGCATGACAAAATAGTTTCAATACAAATTTGAAAAAAAAAAAAAAAATCTGGCCTTGTTCTAAAAACTATTAGAAAAACCTGTTAACACTTGAAAACATATTTGAAGGCATGACAAAATAGTTTCAACAAAAATTCAAAACAAAATAGAGGAAAAGGGCTTACTGAAAAAAGAAATGAACCAAAGTATATAAAACAAATGCACCTTAAACAAACATTATGGCATGCACATTCAAAATAGTCATCACACTCCAGGAATTGCAAAATATTCAGTGGTATGGTAGACATAATGATCTGCAAATTTCAAAATAAATGCTTTAATAGAGATGGGCTTTCACTCATATTTTATATCTTCAAGTAATTCAACTTGATTCATCCTACTGCATTAACTTATAATAATCTACATACCAAATAGAATTAACTAAATAAACCTCCTGTAAAATACTTAATATGAATTCTCAAGAATGAAATTGAATCCCTGAAAATTATTTATAGTTCAAAACAAGATGACATACTAATTCACAGACATTCAAAATTAGGACCGTCACTTTGCAATTATTCCAGGTCAACTACGATTGTAACTTTGCAATAGATTATCCCTCATAACATGACATACAAGCAAAGTTGTAGGAAGGATAAACATAGGTATGCCATACAATGCAAAGTTGTTGGAAGGATAAACATAGGTATAGGCTTTGAATTATCTAGATACCTTTTCAATTTTGTCTTAATTTAATCTATGAAATCTTATTTTAAGACTTTAATGTAATAGAGAATACAAAGGATGCAGTGTTTCCACAACTCTACAAAGTGTATATGAAAAAGAAATTAGGTAGGATTCCTCGCACAGTTCCACTTGAGGGTTATGCATAGCATAAAAAACCTTACCACTTGAGGGTTATGCATAGCATAAAAAACCTCGAAACAAATAATAGGAAATAGAAAACAACTATCACAAAAATCCATCAAACAATCTACTAAAAGTACCCACTAAAGCAGAACACTATACTCTTCAATATTCCAAAAGAAAATTAGAAAATGCATCCTTGAAATTAAAGGTTCATACAAAATAATATGTAAAAGGAACTCAAATGAAATTACAAAATAATATGTAAAAGGAACTCAAAAGATATGTGGAAACATATCCATTCATGTTGTTCAAATAAAGAACACATTGTTCATAAAGCATAAACACATAAACATGGATATAATTAAAAATATATATAAAATAGATATCCAACAAAGAATACAGGTTCATAAATGATAGGATTTGTTATAAACCTTGGAAATCTGAATTCTAATTTACAATTAGCCCCTATGGAAGGTCCTCTTTGGGTGGATTGAGATTAAAAAGAAAAAGACATGAACAAGGTTTATTTTCCTCTTCAGTCCTTGACCTTTCATTTTGGACTTTTAAAAAGAGATTAAAAAGAAAAAGACATGAACAAGGTTTATTTTCCTCTTCAGTCCTTCACCTTTAATTTTGGACTTTTATAAAGAAGCTTAGAGACTGGTATTTTGATGATGTTGAAGCGTTTATATTATTCAAGGATAGTTTTTATACCCATTTTAAATGTAACTGCAAAATACACATGAAAAATGTATTTTTCATTCTGCAATGAATAGATATATCAATTTTTTCTTTGGAAAACAAATATTAACATAAAAAGAAAATGGACCACATATAAATATAAAGATGACTTGGAAAACAATGTCATCATCTTGGTAGCATTCCTTTGCATAGAAAAATGAGAGTCACAACAAATGAGAGACCTCAGGAAATAGAAAACTGCTAATGCAAAACTCAATTTCGCCCTTTCCTAAAATTATAGCCTATCATTAGCAATGAATTATGTTTGTGGATGAACATCCCATTTAATTTCCATTTAAAAATCAACAACTGAGATAAAGTTAAAAATCAACAACTAATATGAGATTCACTGTTTCAATATTCTACTAAATTTCAATATCATGTTTGCATGAAATTATAACCTATCATTAGCAATGAATTATGTTTGTGGATGAACATCCCATTTAATTTCCATTCAAAAATCAACAACTGAGAGAAAATTGAAAATCAACAACAACAACTGATATGAGATTAATTGTTCCAATATTCTACTAAATTTCAATATCATGTCTACAGTAAATAAAAAATGTAGAGGAATCAAACTCCATCTATGTTGTTCAAAACCTGAAACAGAAAACATCAATAATAATGAACCACATTCTACTAAATTTCAATAACATATCTACAAGAAACTAAAAAGTTACAGAGAATTTGTAAAAGGAAATATGTAGAGGAATCATAATAAATAGACATAATGAAAATCCATCCAGCATACATACAACATTTCTCATCATCTTGGCAACATTCTACATCTAAAGGCTTTGCATAGCAACAAAACCTTCAAGATAAATCAACATACGTACAACATTTCTCATCGTCTTGGAAACATTCTACCTCTAAGGGATTTTCATAGCAACAAAAGCTTAAAGATAAATCAGGGAAAATAGAAAATAATCCATGCAAAAATCAATCTCACGATTTCCTGAATTGTGTGCATCTAGGAAACTAAAAGGTTACAAAAAAATTGTAAAAGGAAAACTTAAAATATAGAGGAAATTAATTCCACTCCATCAATGTTGTTCAATGCTTCAAATGGAAAACAACAATGATAATTAACCATGTAACATTAGGAAAATTCACCATACACAACATTTATTGTTATCTTGGTAGCATCCCACCTCTATGGGGCATAGCAACAAAAGCATAAAGGAAAATCAGGGGAAATATAAAAGAATACATACAAAACTCAATCTCACAATTTCTTATAATTATTTCATTTGCTTAACATTCTATTATGTTGTGAGCATCACATTTAACTTCTATAAATATATAGATGAACAAGAAAATATAACAAATGATTTGTAAATGAAAAGGAGATGAAATTCAAAAGCATAAATGCAAATCAGGGGAAATATAAAAGAATACATACAAAACTCAATCTGAGAATTTCTTATCATTATTTCTTTTGATTAGCATTCTACTATGATGTGAGCATCACATTTAACTTCTATAAATATATAGATGAACAAGAAAATATAACAGATGAATTGTAAATGAAAAGGAGATGAACTTGGGAATCATTTCTCAACAACTTGGTATTATTCCACCTCTAAGGGTGTTGGGATAACAAAATAAGTGTTAAAATACATCACGGTAATTAGAAAACAATCTATGTAAAACTCAATCACAAAATTCCTTGAAATTGTCTTTTCTAGATTGTGCATTGTATTCTACTAATAAACATGACATTTACTATCCACGAATAAATTAACAACAACTCTCATAATTTAAACATTGCAATATTCTCCTAAATTACTAATGGCATGTATCACAATGGAAATTAAAGATCATAGATTATATAAGATAAAGATAATTTTATCATTTTCCAAAGAATGACCATACCTGAGAAGAATTTGTAAAAGAAGGGAAAAAAAACTAATCATAAACATATAATGAGAGTAAACTAAAAAATAGACATTCAACATGAACTGCAAAGATGAAAATAACGAGAATTGGTGCAGCGAAGAAAATGCACAAGGCATTTCTAAACAGGGATGAAATGAAAATCTCACACTATCACACACTTTTACTAAAATTTTTGATGAGCACTGTAATTGATTCCATAAATATTTAAATACTTTGCAAAATTTCTATTCTAATCACATGCATCCATGAAATTAAAAATTACAGATAAAAAGGAGTCATACAAAAGTTCAGAAAATTGGCAGAAATTGTCTCCATTGATGGTGTTCAAATATAAAACATGTTAATCATGAACCATGCATGCATACATAAACATGTGATTAGAAGAAAAAAGAAACAGATATTCAACAAGAAGTAATACATAGACACATGAAGAACTCTGGCTGACTTTCTCATCATCTTGGAAGCACTCAATCTTTGACCAAATTGCATAAGCATAAAAGGAATTGAATCAGAGGGCATAGAAGACCGCCAATACAAAACTAAATCTTTCAATTTCATGAATTTATCCCCTATTCTGTTGATGAGCATGGCATTCAATTTCCATGAAACATTTTAACAATGGCTCTAAGAGGAAACAATCAAATGTTCTACTAAATTTCTAATATCATGTTTAGAGGAATCAAAACTTACAAAAGAATAATTTGTTTAAAAAAAACAGAAAATCAGGGTAAACTGTCTCCACTATTGGTGCTCAAACAAGAACAAGCTGATCGTGAACCATACACATACACATACATAATTAGAGGAGAATGCAGAATAGAGATTCTGCAACAGGGAGTGCATAGACACGAAAAATAAGAATTAGCTTGAAAAACAAACAAATAAACACAAAGCACTCTTAAATTAAAAAGGAGATGAATGACTTAGGAAATGTTTCTCCTCAAGATTTCACCTCTAAGAGTTCTAAGTAGTAAACAAAAAATATTAAATGCACTTTACTCAATCAACCGATTTCCTGAAATTGTTGGATTGTATTCTATTGATTAGCAACGCATTTAAATTCCATCAACAAATTAACAATAGCTTTTAAAATAAGAAGTCAAATGCTCCCATGTATATATGATCGTATGCATCTTGGAAATTAAAGGTTGTAGAGATTAAGAATTTATAAAAAAAGAAACCAGAAAATTAGTGAAACAACCTCCATTATCATTGTTCAAGCATAGCACATTGATCATGAACAGTAGACATTGACATCCTTAGAAGAAAGAAAAAATAAAATATTCAACAACTTACAATTAGAAGAAAGTATAGAATAGACAATTTGCAACAACAACATATAACTAGAAGCAACACAAAATAGAGGTTCAACGACGAGAGTTACAGAATCACATGCACCATTAATTATCATAATGGAAGAAAATACATGAGATGCCTTGGTAAATACGATTGAAATTACATATTTAAGTGTGGCAATAAATTGAAATTACATACTTAAGCATGTCAATAAGTTGAAATTACATACTTAAGCATGGCAACAAATTGAAATTAGCAAATCAAGAATAGCTTCAGTAACCATTCCAATATTATGTTAAATTTCTATTCACAAATGTCCTGGAAATCAAGGGTTACATAAAACCAAAATTGGGAAGTGGAAACCCCAAATTAATGGTAAAAATTTGTATTATTGTTATTCATACATATACTATACAAATTAACATAGATAAATAACTTAGAAGTAGAGAATAGTCATTCAAAAACAGGGAATACTGACAGAGATAAAAAAACAGGGAATACTAACAAAGATAACAAGGAGTAGGATGAAGAATAAAACAAGTCGTAAATGAAAACCAAATAATCTGTGGAAACGATTTCTGTTAATGTTGTTCCCACAGTAACTACACACTTGAAGATCGAAATATGACTAAAAGAAAACACACAATATGCACTAAAAAACATGGAATATGGTCAAAGATAACAGGGAGAAGAATGAATAAATTAACAATCGTTCATTGAACAAACATGCATTCTAATACTCCACTAAATTTCTAACCGAAAAATAAAAGTTACAGATAAAAGAAACGTAAAAGCAAGAAGAAAACCAGTGGAAGCCTCTCTATTAATGTTGTGGAAACAAAATACAAGACATATAATCCTAGAAATTAATGGAGAACAAGGGCTACGCAGATGACAAAAATTAGAAAATGCATCGACTTGAAATCATCAGAAGAAAAGAGAAGCAAATTAAAAAAATCACTGCATCACACACATGCCAGGCAGAAATTAATAGAGAACAAGGACTATCCTGATGACAAAAATTAGAAAAATGCACTAGATGACTTCAAATTATCACAAGAAAAGAGAAGCAAATGAATAAAGCATTGCATCATACACATCCAAGCAAGCAGGGACAATTTCAACATCTAAGCAGGCACCGGTTATTAATACTCTCTAAAAGTCCCACCTGTTGCCTAGAGATGACATGCATCACACGCTAAACAACCACTCATGAGTTGTTGCCTTCTATTTGCTTTTGTTTTCTTTAAAAGAAAAGAACGGCCGAAAAAAACTGTATCCCATGCATCCATTCCCAGAATCTCTTGATTTAAAACTCTTTTTTAAATATTAATTAAAAATAGAAAATTAATGCAATGTGTCATATAAATAACGGTAATGAAATCATATAACTGTAATATGGTGAGTATTAAGCATTCGATTAAATGTAATCAAATAAATATTTTACACGCTAACATACACCTAAGTTTAAATTATGTAAATATGGGGTCCCCACTTGCAATTGACATCACATCGCGTGCATGAGATGGAAAAGCAAGATATATATGTAAATAACAATATGTACAATCTCAAAACTCACTTGCTTGCCTTGGGTGAACAGTAAAAGAAATGGATGATCGAATTTGAAATTTTAATTAATGCAATTAAAAGGATTCGAATTTAAAATTTTATTTTCATTTACACGTGCGGGGGGAGAACATGGCAGAGAAGTTGGACTAAAAACCATTATTCTGATTTAATTAGTATTATTATTGTATATGGCACCTCTTTTAAAAAAATATTCGTTGATAACTATTCTCAAATATGGATTTAAGTCCCCCTGATGGGGTGTTAGTGCGGCACACTCGGCATACAACGGAAGTAGGCACCAGCCACCGAGGCATGGAGCCATGTGACGGGCTCGTGCCACCGCCCGCCACCCTCCTCCGGAATTAAATGGCTATTACTACGACATGAAAGGGCATTTATGCCGTCTCCCTCTCCTTATTCGCGTCTTTGTATGGCTTGGTTACTGGTGTGTTTCTCTCGGCTCTGCTTGCGTCCCGAAGGGCTCCTCCTTCCGCAGCCATGGCCTGATCCTGTTCAAATTCTCTGGCTCGTTGCTGCCCCTACTCGCCCCCAGCCCATATACCTCTGCCTGGTGCACCTAGTCTCTTCGGCCAGTCGCAATTACCACCTCATGCCGCGTCCAAGGGGAAGGCCGCGGAGGGGCTCTCCCTGGAAGCCTCGTAGGTCCTCGGTCTCGCCTCCCGGCTCACCCTCCATTTGCTCCTCCCCCCCCTCCAGTCCAAGATTTTCATTGCTTCCTCTCCCGCTCCATTGATTTCGCAGTTTAACTGTCTAGCAATCATCCCCCGGATGCCGTGCTCATTCTCGCGTCTCTTTCTCGACCCTCCTGTGGATTTTCCAGCTCCCACACCAGTCTTTGAACCTCTAAGAAACTCAGGAGGTGAGCCTCCTCCTCCTCGTAAGCCTGGGAACGATGGATACTAGTCCACTGACTCCTTCAATGGCGAGCAGTTCAGAGAAATCTTGGCCATCCTTCACGGTCTAGTCTTTGAACTCCATCAGGGGGTGGAGGACCTTCAATTTCGCCTACAAGCCACAGATGAACAGGTGGCGGTCTTTCTTCAGACTCTCTCCTCCATGCACGAATCTTTCCTCTCAGATCCGGCAGAGGCGACCCCAATGGAGAAACCCAGAGTATCTTTTGGTGGAGGCAATGACAAGGTGCAATGATCAGCAGAGATTGGAATGGAGCAGGGTGGACGTGAAAGAAGTGTTATGGAGGTGGAATCGGCAAGGAAACCGATGCAGGATACTGCGATAGGTGCTGATAGAATCGTGTGCGAAGTGAAATTTGAAATGCAATGGGCAGACCAGGTGACATATGTAGAGGAGGAGCCTTGGACCGAGGACCTCCACGCCACTTGGCCAGGTGACCTACCGGGTGTCTAGGTCTATAGCATTTTTCGAGGTCTAGTTAGCCTCTTTTAGTTTTGGCTGATGAACACTTTGTCTAAGTCTCTTTTTCTTAGCTTATCATACTACTTAGGTTTGACTCCTATGCTGGATGGACTGGTTTCCCCTCTGTTGGGGCAGTCCAGTAATCACAGTATGGCTATTTCTGTATTTTGCAACTCTACTTTGGTTCTGGAGGCTTTTAATATATGATACTTCTTACTTAAAAATAAATAAATATGGATTTAAGTTAGCGAATCATGTTGGTGTTAAATGAATGTCAGAATTTCACAGAGTCTGGTTAAACCTATACCATATATTTTTTTTGGTTTCTTTTCTAGGAATAATTTTTTATCAGTTTTATCATAAATTCGGTCAAAAATTGTTCGAATTTCAAATTGCAAATTTGAGTGGGTGAGTTTATATAATCAGAATATTCATGTTCTTGGGTTTTACAGATCTTTTCAGGGCCTTCAGAATATTCCCAGGTTTTATAGGGATTTTCAGGGTCTTAATCCATTTATGCAATAAAAAATGCAATTTAAACAATCAAAATTGACAATTTCACCAAGATTTGTGCCACCTGATTTAGGTGAAAAAATTCAAAAAATAGAACTTTAAACAAATTGTATGTATGTTTCCTATTATGCCTACCTACACTAATATTTGTAGGTAATAAGTTTTCAAATACGATTAGTTAATTGTATGTTAAGTGAAATTATAAAAATGGATTCTACAATTATGCTAATAATTTCTATAAAATGGTTTTGGAATCACCATCCCTTGCAAACTTTTATTACAACAAATTTATTAAAATACGATTACGATTCCATACTTTCCATGTGTATTTTTGACAACTGCTCAAAATTATTTTGGTGCCACTTATACTTAACATCCATTTTTTAGAGTCTTACCCCTGTCTATACTTTCAATTTCTAAGCAACAAGCTATCTTGGAGGAATCCAAATAAATCACTACTCTTTCGGCAACAAAATAAAATTTAATAGATCATGACACCTTTACTTATGTTGTTTTCCACTTAACAATCACACATGTCCCTCTTGAACTAAATTCAACTCATGTCCTTTTTGGCTTAACTTTGTATCATCAACACCCCTCCATAGACCTTACCATCATCCATGATTTGTTTTGTTCTGACAACCAATGGTTGATGAATCAATGGTAGT
This sequence comes from Picea mariana, assembly GCA_032191745.1. Taxonomy (NCBI): domain Eukaryota; kingdom Viridiplantae; phylum Streptophyta; class Pinopsida; order Pinales; family Pinaceae; genus Picea; species Picea mariana. The sequence goes on along the minus strand of JASDQU010013606.1, from coordinate 95,277 downwards.
GCTTCAATGTCATTGCTTATCAAAGGCATTCAAAGTTTATTGTTACGATGATATCATATTCAACCTTTTACTTTAATGCTTGACTGATCCAGGTGGATATCAGTGGCCACCCACCTCTTCCATTGACTTAACACAATTTTCCATCTTGGCAGTTTTGTTATGGTTTTTTGGGTCCTAAACTTCTAGGGCTATTTTAAGGCCCTAAACGATGTTTTATGGGAAATTCAAAAGTCTGGATTTGTTTCCGACACACTCAATCCATGCCATGATCCAAATTGGATAATTTATCATTTTCCATCAGCGTGTAGAGCCATTTTAGCGATTGGATCCAAAAAATCGTCTGAAATATTATAGAGCCACTTTGAGGCATCAAACACCATTTTATTTTTGTCCAAACCTACTCTGTAGGAAGATGCCATATTCTACACACTGAGACCTTTCCAATGATGCAAGAATCGCCTCAATAGAAGTTCCCATGCAAAAGTTATGCCTCTTGCAAGTTGACCGGTCGTGTTTACCAACATAATATGAGTGGATACCACGTCAACCCCCATCACTCAAAACGTGTGGGGCTAGCTACGTGTGGAAGTTTCAAAAAGATTCTAGAAGGTCCAAAACCTTATCACAATTGAGAGTTGAGTAAGTCAAAACCGTACGCCTAGATGGCTATTGAGCTTTGTTAAATATCAGGCTTCTAGGAGGAGAAAGGATTAGATTCTTTTGCATTGTCTCTTGTTCCATAGCTGAGCAAACCATCTAGGAGTGGTATTTTGTGAGAAAAATAGAGGAAGAGGATTCTATAGCAGTTTTTCAAGCCACAATGTCAAAAGGTAACTCCATACTGCATTTTCATTCCGTTGTATGTACATTTTTATAATTGGAGCAACGTGAGCAGAGCATATGCCTCATCATCTAGCTAGGTTTTCTCCCGTATTAGGTTTCCCGAGTCAAATATTTTGTTAATTTGTGTGGATTGTGTGTATTTTGTGTTTATTCTTTCATTTTTATATTTAAGTGATTTCTTAAATTCAAACCATAAGTTAGAGATAATAAATATGGTATGTAAGGAAATAAACCGCATAAATCTATGATTTTAGAATATTATAAGATCTGTTGTGACGAACTATTCCAATGGAATATCCACGACAGTTTATAGATCATATCAATATGAGAGTAGGTTTCTTTGGGGGTATTTTTGGGAAGTTGCAGGGATATATGAATCGATTTAAGAAGAAATTCGTAGAACCATAGCCATGGCCGACAAGTTTGTTCATAACATCCCTCGAGACCCATTAGAGGAGAGATTAGCAAGGCTGGAAGAGAAAGTCACTAACATATCTTGCAATATGTCCCTCCTCATGGGAGCTCTATGTTGCCACAGGGGCAGACCCAGGGTTCAACGCTCAACAACGCACCAACAAAACCCTAACTACTGGCCCTTTCGACAACACCTGTGAAGCAGATGAAGTCTCACCCGAGGTAGAGGTAGGGGTGTTTGCAGGACTCAGGTGTCTGCAACCTTAGTTGGGACACCGATCTATGATTATATCTTTTACAGGGAACTTAGCATAGATCATTCATCAATATTTAACCCTTATTGTACTTCGCAGATGGAACAGAGCATCGCAGTGAATACTTAGACTAAATATGATTCAATACTTAGTCACAAAAATATAGATTAGATTCAACAGATCAAGCACTAAGCATCTTATATATAAGATCTAACATTCATTCATATATCATAAGCACAGAGCATAACTAGATCTATTCAATCACAACAAACACTTAGCCAAGAAGGAGATAACCACATTAGGTCGAAGCACATAGCACACTACACAAAGTTACCATGGTTCACCCCCACCCTAGGGCTACGTCCACAAAGTCTTCTTATTTATATTATCTCGATCAAGTGGTTACAGCACGAAGCTTCAGTGACCCTTAATTCCCATAGGACAGAAGATTTGCGCAGCTCGCTAGATCCTTCTTCCTTGCACTTCATCACAAAACTACAAAAAATTGCACTTAGATTTCCAATCTCCTTACAATCATGCACAAAACACTCGTAATATACATCCAATCACACAGATCCATCTACTAGCACTAATCCTTTAGCTATACATCACATAGATGTACTACTACTACTTACTCACATTGCCTAAGTATCTATTTATAGATTACAAAATGGGCCTAAGCATGGGTTAACCCATGGGATGAAATCCCTTTCCCTTTACATCAACCCAAAACCCTAAAAGGGACCCAAAAATAGTTCTTTCTTCCCTAATTTCCACTTTGCGTTGCGCTCCATCTTTGGCAAGCCGTCCCAGTCCCAAAAATGGTCAAATATGACCAAGTATTCTTCAAAACTTGGTCAAGGGCCAAAAGGCCCCCAACACTCACCTGTGACTCGTCCCAAGTCACTCAGGTCTGATCAATTTCACCTCGAATGCCTCGAGCTTGGCTTGAACTACTTCAACCTACTGCAGTGCAACAACCTCTTGCTCAATAAATTCCTGGATCACTGTGTCATTGAGTGGTCCTTCCAGGCATTGTTCTACAATGATGACAACTTGTTCGAGTTCAACTTCCTGGCTTTCAAGTTTAGCAAACAGTTGGCATGCATTTTCTTGGATTGGTTGAATTCATTGGGAGACTTCCATCAATTTACTTTGTAGCGTATGTACCTGTTGTTGGGTTGTACATTGTTCTGTGAACCTCTTCATTCTTTTGACTGGGGTCAAAGTCTTTATCTGTGCCTGTAGCGTGTCTGCATGCTGCTTTGCTTCTTGGAATTGTGCCTCCAATGTCTGCAATTCCAGATTCTCTACGAGGGTTTCATAAGTTTGGGCGCTTCTAGTGCTCAACTGCTTTCATTCCAAGGCAAAGGTTTTTAATCGACCAACTGCGCTTCGAGTAGTGGCCTCTCTTAGATCTCTTATTTCTTGGGGGGTCTCGGGCATAGTGCAGAGCTCCATATCCATGATGCATTGTTGGAGTTGCTGGATTACTTCTTCCAGTTGGGTCACTTGCTGTGGGAGATGGTCTTCCATCTTCACTTCTATGACTGTCATAGAGTGCAATGCTTTGTGAATCCTTTCCTAAACTTCAAGTTGCTCTGCTAGGAACTGTGCCTTTTCCTTGTCCCACTTCACTCTCAAGGGAAGCTTTTCTCGTTCTGCCTCACTCTGTTGTTCTAGAAGTGTTGTCTGTGCTTGCATCAAAGCCTGGGTGGCTTGTGCTATGTCTTCTTGAGCTCGTCGAAGGCGATCTTCGACATGATCAATGATCTAGTGTAATTGAGTGGGCTCATCACCTGTTCCTGATTTTTTGCTTATCAAGGGCACTATAGACACTGCTTGGCTGGACTAGAGTTCCTACTGCACTTCTTTGAGTTCACCCTTGATTTGGTTGAATATCTTCTCCTGCTTTGCTTCTTTCTTTTCTGCGAGCTCGAGTGAAACATCATTTCGTGTGACAATTAAGAAGTCGAAGTCATATGGGGTAAAGGTAGTTTTAAGCGTGGTTCGGGTGGCCTTAGATTTATTTCGGGAGTGGGGTTTTGGTGGTGTCATCTTTCTTTTCATGGAGGGATCCTCCTCCTCTCTAGGTTGAGTAACTTTGCCTCTTTTTTGCTCAACTTCTATACCGCCTAGCTCGTCACCATAACCTCCCTGCACAGGTGAGATTGAAGTAGTCTTCGTGGATGTGCTAGAGACATCTTCAACTTCGTCATCCATCTTAGTCCTACTTGGCCCAGGTGTATCTGGCATAGCTTTAGGGATTTCCTCATCGGACATGTCTGCGAGGTCCGTTGGAATAAGAAGGTCTGCCGATCATTCCTTGGTAATCTCCTCCAAGTCATCCTTTGTCAGCTTGTAGTAGGATTGGAGCTGTTGTTTATGATCATCACCGCACGCTATAATATAGGTGAAGTGGCGGTCTGCGCTAAATTTCATCAAAGGTATAAACTTATGAAGTATGTTTGGGGTGATTCACGGTGTAGATTGAATTGCATTCTTCAGTTGGTTGAAGTAGGTGTGGAAGACAACATTGGACTGCCACTTCTTGTTCATGTCACTGGAGTACCACAACATACAGAACTTCACGGATAGTGGTTCGAAAGGTTCGATCTCTGGAAAAGAGGCTCCCTCTGGTAGTTCCCAAGTGATGAAAGTGATGAGTATGAGCAACCAACTAAGGTGTAACTCATACCCTTGGTCTTGCGCTCCTCTGCAATCCATCTCTAACTGGTTTATTAGATACTGTGACCAATTCATCTGTAGTCCCTCGGTGCACTTCCCTCCAAGGTCAACTACGAAGCCAATCACCTGTGTTGGTTTGTTCTTACGAACTAACTTGCCTGCGATCAGCTGACATGCAAGGCACACTGCGCCACTCTGGATAGAGACTACCTTGTAGCCTCGCGTACCCTTCTCTACTTCACCATAAGTTTCCTTTATCTACTGTGATAGTGCTCGGTCTAAGGTATTTCTTGGGTAAAAGTCCTGTGGTTCAGGGCATTGCATGCTAAGTCCTATGATCCGATTGATCAGAGTCAGATCCACAGTGATGCGGAGGTCCAACCATAAGTATCAACCGTGGTAGCAATAAAATAACAACCTGATGCATGCATTGACTTCCTGGTGTCTACCGAAGTGAGGGATATTCATTACGTTGAGCAGTGTGGATTGTGTGAGGTTTTGGGTCCAGGACTACAGGACAATCTTAGGATTTCTTCCTTTGGTCTTGGTTAAGTATTTATGCGGAGCTAAGATGTTGTAGGTTTTTCGATCTCCAAGGTCAAAATCATTAAATTTCAGTGCTGCAAGCTTATCCTGGTCAACATGTACTGCGTGCACCCCTTTTGGAAGATACACAGTGATCAAGGTGTACTCAAATTCTCTGGGTACACTGTCGCGGTTAATCTTGCCACTCAAAGGTGGTATGTAAACTGACAAAATGCGTGGGATCAACTTGGCATTTGCAATATCGTCTCTGTGCTTTATTCTTATCTCGGTTGTGGTTCTAGAAGGTCCTGTGCCATGAGTAGTGGAGGGAGAAGCTTGGACTCCTCCTGTCGATGATGCTTGCACACCTACATAAATCCTTCTCTCTGACATGACTCTCTCATCCATTAGGTCAATCAAAACTTCTTCAACTACTTTCTCAACAGCGCTGAGCTCGTCCGACATACAAGCTTGGGTCCACTAGCTTAGGTGTGAAAATGAATTCTGAGACTACGATGAGCAGTATGGGAACAAGGTAATGATCGCAGGGTGACATAATCTCAATTTTCGAGCTCAAATTCTCACTTAGAAAAAAGTATTCTCGGTGCGTGGCACGACGGACTAAGTAGGGAAACTTAGCAACAGTCTGCATGTAACAGATATGGGGCCTTCATTAACTCCATTCTATCCATTCTAGTGCTGTCCAACGGTCCAATGGGAACCCATAATTTCTTTTCGACCCTTTCGAGGCGGAAGTCGAATGGGTATATTGGTCCAATGACTATATTGCTGCGCCATGGCGAAGTTCCATTTGTCATTGTTATGATATGTCAGCAAAGCTCAATTCTTGTGATTTTTCCTTCTGCGAAGTTTCTTCTGGAGTCTTCTGTAACTTTTCAATTTTGGCCCTCTTCTTACTTAGCTTCCTATCCTTTTTCCCAGTGAGATTAGTCTCGGTCACCCTTTTTCCATTATGAGTCTTATCTTCTCTTGACATAGTCACTTCGCGCTGCTTAGGGTCTTTCTTCATATCCAAGGGTAATACTCCTTCATCATATGGATTAGATATTTTGGTCTTCTGTGGTTCCTCTAACACTCTTATATCTTTGACATCCAGGTCCCTGGTGTTTAATAATGAAGATCTGTTCTCTTGTTCCTCCATCAAGTAGGCGATCCTTCAAGTCTTAAATTCCATGAGTTCTGTCTTCTTTTATTCTAGGGCTTCCTTTTCTTCTTTCCTCTGAATCTAGTCTTTTTCAATCCAAATCTTTCCTAACAAAGCTAGAAATGGGGCATGGTCCTCAATAAATCTAATGACTTAGAACTCTTCCTCTATCGAAGTTCCATGGGTACTCATAGCTATCTAGGTAATTCTTCCACATAGGGTTACCATTTTTCCTTTAAATAATCTGATGGTTCCTAGTGAAGGGACTAGAGCAGGCCTTCCTAGGGTTTCCCAAGTGCTTTCTGTCATGATGTTCATCAGTGTTCCCTCATCCAAAGCATAGTCAATGTCGAAGTCTCCTATTCTTACTTTGATTTTCTCCTTTTCTTTGAATATCTCTAACAAACTGACATTCTTATGATCATCTAGGGTTTCTTTTATTTTCAGTAACATGATCTCTGATTCTTTCTGGGGTTCTTCCATAATTTTAGTCTCTTGGTCTCCTTTAGAGTTTGCTTGTTCCATATTCAGTTTTTCAGGTCTAGCAATCATTCTAGGGCAATCCAATACTTCATGGTCCATAGCTTTACAACAAAGGCAGCTAGGGTTTCTCCCAGGGAATTCCTTAGCAATATGTCCTGGTCTTCTGCAACTGTAACATAGGGTCAATCCTCTTTTTTTTTTAAATGTCCCCCAATCTCTTCTGTATTGCACACTAGGGTCATGGTAGCTAGCCTGCGAAAAATTCTTTCTAGGATCTTGCATCCATCTGTTAGTCCAAAAATTCTTTCTATGCATAGGTATAACATATCTATCATTATTCTTATCATATCTATCAAAATTTCTTCCATCTAACAATGCCCTATCTTTCAGGCTAGGACAAAATCTATCAAGCATACCTAAATCCATACTTTAGAAACAAAAATTTCTGCTTCTTTTACTTCTATAGATTACAAAGCTTCCAGATCTAAGAAATTTTAACTATTCTTACCTTTATTAGAGCATAGAGCTTACATATCTTACCTCTTTCTATAGATCTGATTTAGAAACTTCCACTTTAACCTTTCTTAGAGCACAAAGCATTCAGATCTGACTTCTTTTCTTCAGTATCCACCTCTTTTCTTGTAGATCTGACCTCTTTCCTTAAGATCTGACCTTTCTTTCTCAACACAAAGCTTTGTAGGTTAAGTAGAATATTGCGCACTAGGGAAACAGATCTATGCACATAGCTTATTTCGCACAAAGTTTTTTCTTGTTTAGTTCCCAGCAATCACAGTTCCATGTCCCGACAATGGAACCATTAACTGTTGGCACAGGGGCAGACCCAGGGTTCAATTCTCAAGAGCACACCAACAAAACCCTAACTACCGACCTTTTCTGAAACACCTGCAAAGCAGATGAAGTCTCACCTGAGGTAGAGGCAGGGGTGGTTGCAGAACTCAAATGTCTGCAACCTTAGCTGGGACACCTGTCTTTGATTATATATTTTACAGGGCACTTAGCATAGATCATTCAACAATATTTAACCCTTATGTTACTTCGCAGATGGCACAGAGCATCGTAGTGAATACTTAGACTAAATATGATTCAATACTTAGTCACATAAGTATATATGAGATTCAAGAGATCAAGCACTAAGCATCTTATATATCAGATCTAACATTCATTCATATATCATAAGCACAAAGCATAACTAGATCTATTCAATCACAACAAGCACTTAGCCAAGAAGGAGATAACCACATTACGTCGAAGCATAGAGCACAATACACAAAGTTACCGTGGTTCACCCCCACCCTGGGGATACGTCCAGAAAGTCTTCTTCTTTATATTATCTTGGTCAAGCGGTTACATCACAGAGCTTCAATGACCATTACTTCGCATAGGATAGAAGATCTACGCAGCTTGCTAGATCCTTCTTCCTTACACTTCAACACAAAACTACAACAACTTGCACTTAGCTTTCCAATCTCCTTACAATCATGCACATAGCACTTGCAATATACATCCGATCACATAGATCCATCTACTAGCACTAAGCCTTTAGCTATACATCACATAGATGTACTACTACTACTACTACTACTTACTCACATTGCCTAAGTATCTATTTATAAATTACAAAATGGGCCTAAGTGTGGGTAAACCCATGGGCCGACATCCCTTTCCCTTTACATCAACCCAAAACCCTAAAAGGGACCCAAAAATAGGTCTTGCTTCCCTAATTTCCACTTCGCGTTGTGCTCCATCTTTGGCAAGCTGTCATAGTCCCAAAAATGGTCAAATATGACCAAGTATTCTTCAAAACTTGGTCAAGGGCCAACACTCTATCAAGCAAGCTCGAACTATTTGGAGAAGTTGAAGGCTCTAACTCTAAAATTGGATCAGAAGGGAAATTGGGAAATAATGAAAACCCAAAAAAGGAGTTGAGGAAAAATCCCAAGAAAGAGCAGCTCAGTTTGAGTGTTGTTAACCCTTCACAGTCCCTATTCAATATGGAAGTGAAAGTGGACATAAAGCTAGACCAAGATGAGATCAGTGCATTAACATTGAATCATTGGTTGCACGAACTAGAAGTTTATTTCAACGTTCACCATATAGATGAGCAAAAAATATCTTTTTTCAGACTAAAGTTGGTCATGCTTTAACCTAGTGGGAAAGTCACATGGAGACACTTAGGCTAGAGGGTGATCCACCAATAACTATGTGGGAGTATTTCAAAACCCTCATTAAGTCATAGTTCTAATATATTGGGTATGTAGAGGACCAACAGATCCATTGTTATTACTTCAGGCAAAGGCAAGGGGAGAGTTTACTTGAGGACACCACGAAGTTAAAAAAGATGGTCATCATGTTGGGTATCTCTCCGAAGAACCCAAAAGTACTCCTCAAGTATCTGGGAGGTTTACATAGCCATCTACAAAAATGAGTGATGTCGTTTCAAGTCAAGGATAGTGGAAGAGGCATGTGTACATCACACTATCTAGAAAACATAGGCCGCAAGAAAGGGCAGCCAAGTGGTTCCAAGAAAAACGAGCACTGGGGAGATTCCAGGATGGGGAAGAAGAAGTGGAAGGAGAGAAAGGATAAGAAGACAACAACTAACGCACATCAGTGCAAGGATCCCAACAACCATTGTAACCATTGCAATATTGATGGTCACACTAAGGAAAAGTGTTGGAAATTACATTCAGAGTTGAACTCGAAGAACCACAAGAAGGATGCAAATGAAAAGAGTCTTCTAGTCATGAATTCAAGAAATCGGGTTGAAAACAACTCCAATGTAGATGAAACGATTGTATGCACATCAATGTTGAAGGAGGTCAATTTGAGTATTCTTCATCACCAAGAAGAGAAGGATATGACCAAAGTTGTCCACATCAATATCTGAGTCAAGAAGGCCAAGACAGACGCTTTGTTCGACTTTGATTCACAAGATAATCTCATAGCAATGGATTTGGTCAGTAAGCTTGGATTGGAGGTTCATGATCATCCTAGTCCCTATCCATTAGGTTGGGTAAACAAGGATGCATAAATCAAGGTAACAAAACAATGTAAGATCAATTTTTTTGTAAGTGTAGACTTTATTGATGA